>JAYMTP010007481.1:0-10953 GCA_036897365.1 Geranium brycei | reverse complement strand
ATCGGCGGGACCGGAAAGGACGAGGGTGCTAAGGGGGATGCTACGATTCAGACTCTGCACCAGGAGGACCAACACACCACCGACGGGATCGACACCATTCTTGAGTTCACTGTTTACCTTTTCTGATTTTGTGTGTCTCTGTTTTCACTTTCGTCATTGCTTGTGCTTGTGCTTGTAATTGTGCCTTCAATTATGTCAATTTGAAATGGGTCTGTTTAATGGGAGCTCAGAAAATGAAGGAAAATGCTTAAATTGAAATGGGTCTGTTTGGGAAGTCGGAAAATGCTTAAACTGAAACGGTTCTGTTTGGGAAGTCAGAAAATGAAGGAAAATGCTATAGCTTAAACAATTAAGCAAACACAGATCACCTGTTACCATCAGCATCAAGATTTTTCCCAAAATCATCAAAACCCTTTTTTATTGCATCAAAATTGACTCTGCTTACATCAATCATAGTTTCAAAAATGAATTTAACCAATGTTTATAGCTTATATCTACCAAAAACCAAGCACACTGCTTTTTTCAGCCACTCGCAAACTAATTACACACTCTGCAGCAACCCAATCGATCAAGAATCTGTCTATTTCCTACCTATTTTCCACATATACCTGTCTATACCTTCGAAAGGCGAGCAAACACATGACCCGCTATTCAAAAACTCAACATGCTTATCACAAACTCTGCCACTACCTCATCAACCAACAAACTCTCCATTTCTTTACCAATTCCCTCAACATGGTCTCCTAAATCGGACAGCCAAGCATCTCCTTGGAGCACCTTCTCGTATGAGCCTCTCTTTTCTTCTTTTTCTTGGATGACAAGCATCTTCAACTGCTTGTCCTTGACCAGCCCTTCATATCCTGTAGCAAACCTTTTGGACGAGGAAGCGCTTGCTTCCTTTTCCTGGTGAACCAGCAGCTTCCACAGCTTTTCCTCGATCGAACCCCAACTGAATCTATCGGTCACGGGCTTTGTCCACGTGGGCGTGCCCATGCGCGGCCAAAGAATCACCTTCAGCCCTGAATTCATCCTGTCAAATAGGAGCTTCCTTCTTGAATTCGTCCATGCCATCTGCTTGCCGTACTTCTTCTCCAGCGTTTCAAATACCAAAGGGCTTATTGGGCATTCTGGAGAGTGCCATGTATGGAAGCTCCCGTTCAGATCACCTGCTTCTGTTAGCACGTCGACCAGGTAGGAATAATCCCTACTCTCTTCGACATTGAACGATCTCATCAGACCTTGGCTTTCTTCATGGCAACCAATAGATCCTTCCTCGCTCGACACGTTGATTCCAGGTTCTGAAGATTCTTCCGAGGAATCTGATTCAAGAAGTTCAAGTTGCATTTTCAGACCTAAACATAAAAAGGGTGCGCAAATAATTAAGGTTAAGCTAGAGAACGATATGGTTGTCAATAGAAGCTAAATAGTCTGGCTCAACCAACCATAGAGATCGGCTTTGACTCTCTCAAAGCATCCGGTGCTGGATGACATCTCCAGGACTGAATCTGGGCTGCGTTGGTAAACCTCTTCGGAGCTCGAAAAGGACCTTTGATCGGTGCCAGAGCTTTGTGAAGAGACAGAACCTTCTTCAGGGATCCCATCTGATGTATCCTCCTACAGGTTACAGTAATTGGTAAAGGAAATAGCTTAAGCACAGCATTTGGAATTAAATACAGCACATGACGATGTAAGAAACTTCCAGTCTCAAATCAAGGAAAAGGCTGTCATAATGATTCATAGAGGTTCAGTTGTACAAAATAGCATACACAACATAACAACTACTTTGGTTCAGAAAGTCATCAGATACATCTTGGAAATTGGGGGCTGAGATGAACACAGATGATAGCAGGATTAATTTTCGAAGGAAAATTTGGCAACTTATAAAAATTTCTTGTATCTAAAAAATTGATCCATCACAACTCAAACAGAATTTTATACACAATTATGCAATAGACGCGAGACTTTCAAACAGTTTAAGCTTTCAAATAAACCAAGCTTGCGAGACACCGACCTGAGCTTGATTTAGCTCGTCCACAAAGGATAAACCCACCAGCTGATGAATATAGCAGAGAATGCCCCCAATACGTAAAGGTCATGTAATATCATTATAATAAATAAAATGCTGTTTGGTATGGGAGAAACAAAGAGTTTATAGCTTTAAGTGTCCAGTCTTGTTTCCCCCTCATCTTATCCCCAAGTTATACTTCAGTCATTAATACGTGACAACAACAGTTGAATGTTAATTAGATATTTTATATTCATCACCATGTCAAATACATGGAAGCATCAACCTAAACCCTTGGACAAATAATAGGACATTGGTATCAGTTCCACCATTGACTATATGTATATTGAATTAGAATAGACATGCAGGGACAGTTGTTTATAGTTAACTAAGGAAGCTAGCCCAGATCCTTTTTGTAAGTACTAATGCTGGTAGAAAGTAGTAAAACATTCATAAACCATTGTAAGAGAGACGAACCAAACCTGCTGAAACAAAGAATCCTGAACTTGAGAAGAATTATCATCATCATCTGCCGGCAAGAAGTCCCCCATTGATGTAGTGCACAAATAAATAGGAATGTTCATATCTCCATCATTACAACAACTTTGACTGCTCAGGCGACGGTTATTGAGATTAAAATCCAATTTCCTTGGCTTGATTTCGTGATCAGGGATGGCTAGTACTTCACTCAGGGTCTTGCTATTTCGAGTGACTCCAACTTGAAACTTTCTACTCGTGTTCCATCTTTCTGAGATTCCTTTCTTTGCTTCCCTTGCCACGAGTAGCCCATCTGGGCAGGATGACAAAGATTTATATCCCTTCTCCAAATCAGAGAAGGTAGGAAGCATCGATGGTCGAGACTCCTTCACAGAAGATTTAGACCTTTGCCCTACAGGTACTATATCCTTGGCCAATTTCCTTCTTTCTTCTATGCTACCAAATAGACTCCTAGTTCCAAAATTAAGAATCTCTTCAGGCTTCATATTACCTGAGTACAAATTTACAGAAGATACGGATGAACGGATATATGTGGCAGGATTCTCAGCTTCTGGTTTCACATCAACAATCGCTGTAGGGGTAAGACATGCATCATCCTTCAGATCCAAACAAGAACTTGGAAGCTTATGACATAGTTCTCTACCAGATTTTGAGACAGAGTCATTCTCAAGTTCTGGAGGCAGCTCAATGTTTCTTTGGTAGGGTATCTTCCTTGATTTTCTAAACCTGTTAATGGTTCCATTGTCGAGAGCACGGGATGTTTTCAAATCCATTGTCTTTCCTGATACAGAGTTAGGAAGCACATGCTGCAGCTTGTTGAAACTCTTGGTGTACAAGAGCTTTGGCTTCTGTGAATATCCGACAGAAAGATCCTTGGAGTGAGAACTATGAAATCCCTCCGAAGCTTGAAGTTGTGTATTCTTTGAAAATTGCTTAGAACCTACCAATATGTCCTTTGTAAATGGCATCTGTAATCTCATAAAAGCAGGATTTGCTTCTCTATTGCCAGCTAGCTGACTATGGTGCATATGTTTCTTCAATGCTTCAAGTGATTCAATGGCATCCTTAATTTCTTGTTCCTCTTCAATGCCCATCATAAATGAACAATGGACATTAGATAAACGCCTATCCCGAACACCAAGGGAAGCAACCTTCTGAAGGTATCTATCAGAAAGAACTCTTTGTTGTTCTCTAGGAGGCTGCTGAGTCGGTAATTCGTCCAGACCCATTAGTCTAGCTATAACACTGGGTGTCCGTTCTTTAGATTCCATTTGTACCAACAAATGTTCAGCTAGCGAGAACGCTCTTTAGGCTTTCAACTCAAACACCATGTAGAAAATACAACTCCAGGCCAAATCAAATAGAAATTATATACTGAGACTATGAAACTAGCAAACTTCATATACACACATATAAAGCAATGTTCCGAAATTTCCTTACTGCCTCTCCCCCCGAGCTGCAGAAGCAGCAACAACTAAAATCAAATTCCCAATCTGTAGCATCTCAGACTCTACGTAACAGCACCCTTCCTGAAAAAATATTTGATGGATATAAAACTTCTTTTTTGGTAAGTTTAGAATCAATATCTAAACACAAATGCACCACCCCTTAACCTGTAAAAACCATACAACATCTAATACTGGATTCCAAAAAGAAGCTTTTAGAAAAACAATAATGGCTAAAACATAGTATGCATAAACCAAATGATTAGTGTAAGGCAGCTTCCTTTAGTAGCAATCATAGGGACAACATAGAAACAGGTGAAGCATACAAGGAAAGAGACCCTCCATAATTAACATCAGTAACAATTTTATGAAAGCACCCATACATATATGTCCAAATCCAACCCACAGCTGTAATAGAAATTAAAATACAACCACTCAAATTCATTGCAAGGAAATTAAATCATACTATTCCTTTTCCTCTCCTTGATCCTAACAAAACCATATCCATCAAGTAAAAATGGAGTCAACCAATAGCAATTTTAACCCAATAAATCGAAACCCAAAAACAGAATCAAACACTCATAACCAAATACAGAAGTCAAAAAGAAAACCCAGATAAGAAAATACACAACCCAGATAAAAAAAACTCACCTTTTTGCAGATTTACTCGGAATCAAAACCGCAAAAAAATCTCTTTGCTCAATTCTAATTCTGGGCAGCTATATTGTGAACTCTGTCCTCATTCCATGTGTGATTTGATTCGTGCCTAGCTAAATCGCCTCATTTTCAGCGATGAATTCGAAAATGACAATGGGTCTGGGTTGCGAATCAAGCAACAGACAAAGACGCAGCCCACGAATCGATCGGGTCAACGGAGGAAAACAAAAGTCAACAGCGGATCGAAGCAAAATCTGGCACCTGAGTTTCGTGGAAAAATGAAGAAAATTGGAGAGTCGTGTGAGACAATTATTGGGGATTGCGATGACGAAACCGAACAGTAGTGAACGAAGAAGAAAGGAAAAAGAAAAGGTTGTGTTTGGTTGCGAGTGTGAGGGGCTTTTTAGTCTTTTCACTCTCGCCGAAGTACGCGCGAATATTACTATCATGTCTTCGCGCACTTCGCGGCATGAAAACAAACAGTCAATTATTTTTACTATTTCCCACCACTACTTTTGTTCCTTCCACTGCTCAGAGCCTAGTGGGTGTTCAATGTTCATGGTTCTGTAGCAGACCGAACCGTTTGGAACCGAACCAAACCGGTCATCATGGCTCTTGGATATAAGAAACTAGAATCGTTTCTGAGAAGGCGACCCAATTCTAACCGTTTTTAGTTGTTTACTTTCTATGGTTCTAGTCAGTTAGAAACGATAAATTTCGAGTCTTCAATTTGAGCTTGATTTACGTGTTGAATTAAATGATTTTGAACTCGATTTATAAATCAAAATTTGAAAATAGTAAAGAAAATCTAACATTTTAATTCAAATATTACAACTCAAATACAAAATGTAAAAGTTTGTAAATATTAAAAAAGAAAAAGGAGAAGAAAGTGTGTGAGTGAATGTGAGACATGTATTGTAAAAATCTCAAACTTGTCCGATTAATTCTCGATTAATCTTCTATAATTTATGATTAATTATTGAATTCGATTTATTTTTCGATTAATCTCTAACTAATCTCCAATTAGTCATTCAAATGTCATTTCCGTCTGACTAATGTCTAGCGATTTTTACAATATTGACATGGACACGTAGTATAGTATGAGAGGATGAGAGAATGACATGGTCTACTTAACCGGTTTGATTTGTATCGATTAAACGCAATTTTTTATTTAGAAAAATTAAAATTGAATCCTATTAAATTAAATGATTCTCTTGAATTTATAATGGAGTTGAGCTATTATTATTAACGAATATGATTTTCAGTTCCGGACCTACTACTATGAACTCAAAATTATTTAAATGAACCTCTAAACATTAATGAGTTTTGGTTTGACTTTGAGTGTAGAGCTCTTTTGCGTGGCAATATAAAATCTGTACGCGTCAGTTTTATAATTAGTCGGAGCCGACTAGCCAATCGCATATTTACGCGTGTGCTGTCGGGTTACGTCGAGAACAATTAATTAATAGGATTAATTTGAATTTGAAACTGAAACGACATAATAAGTATAATTTAAAAAGTGGTATCTGTAGTATGTAATCCCTTTATTAATTAATTATAATATTGACTAAGTTTATTTGTTTGGGAAGAAATAAACTTGGACAGCTGTATCGTATTATTTAAATATTAATATTCGTTTTATTTAATAAAAAATATAAAATGATCTTGATTCTTCAAGGAATAATTCAATTTATTATAATTATAAAATCAATTTATAAACGTTAAAGATGAAAGCTATTACCATTTAGAATAGGCCCCTTTTATAAAGTTTGGGCTTTATTTATAATCCACTTATAAGTCAGTGAATCGTCGGCCCAACATAGACTCAAAAGATAATTGCACTTTTGTAAAATGTGCGCATTTGTCAAAATGATGAAAATAATTTTAAAAATAAATAAATAATAATAATTTTCAACTCTAGCTTGTTGATTTTTTTAACTCCAAACTCACTTAAATATGAAGTCGCATGGAATGACATGAGTAGCGTGTGAGAGGGGAAAAAACCAACAAACTCGAGTTGAAAACATAATTTTTAAAAAAGATTTTTAAGACATTTTCAGAAAAATGTACACAATTTGTAAATTTTTATAAGTTTACACACGGGTTTTACAAAAATAAAAGTTCATGTCATCTTTTTGCAAAGTTAGAAAATTTCATGGCACAATTTTGCAATTTACCCTTATAAAAATATTTTACAGTCTAAATATAAAAGAATTATGTATTATTTTTATTTTATATAAAAGAGACAATTTATTTTTTATTCTATACAAAAATGAAAAATTGCCTTTAAAATAAAACTATTTTTCCAGCTCTATCTCGCTTGGGGATGTTCACGGTTCAGTTTTGAACCGAACCGATCAATTCAGTTTTAGAAAAATAAAAACCGAAATTGAACTGACAGAGTTTAGCTTGGTTTGGTTTTGTACATATTGGTTTTTGGTTCAATTCATTTTATTATGAACCGAATATCATGAAATTATCACATTTTAGACCATTTTGACTTATCGATTTTTGGATAGATTTATTTTGAAGCCATTTTTCTTAAATTTTCACATTTTTGGGCCGATTTTAATTTATTAATTGACTTGTTTTTAGTTGGCTCGATATCTTTAAGCTCATTTAAGACAGATCGATGACTTAAAACGAGCCACGTGTCCAAATTAATCGTATTCGGTTCGATTTTTTTATCGGTTCTCATTTTAAAAATAAAAATCGACCTGATAAATTTTGGTTTGATTTTAAACAAAATTAAATCAATTACTTATGATTAAGTTAATTTAATTCTCACCATATTTCTTTTTGACTCCAAAATTATTTAAATCTGGAGGCTCAAATATACTGCTATACCGATAAATAGAGTGCAAGAGAAGAGGGGAAATTGCCAAGTATGATTGCCATACAAAAAATATATTATTTTATTTTATACAATTTTAAAGTAAACACTATTAAGCTGTCAAGCTGAATTCGAAGTGGATTAGACAAAGAATGATAGAGTTGATGAATGAGACGTGTGAACATAATAAATAAATAGTTATGAAATCAAATCAAAGAAGAAATAGTATTTTATTCTCCAAACATAATAATGCACTCACCATCATTTGTTTGTGACCATAAAGATAACTAAGTAGCTTGCATTTTCGATTTTAAACTACTTGTTTTGACTCAAATTCATATCTGGAATTATTTTCTATTTTAACCCAATTAATTAACCGTGTCGCCTCCTTTAATGAGTGCTATTTATTAAACTTAAACAACACAAATATTTATAAAAAAAACAAATGATCTAAAGGTTTTTTTGAAAGCAGAACAGCTTTAATATAAATTGATTGCAACAATTACAACAGAGATAGGATATAAATTATAAAACATATCATTCTCCAAACATGAGCCTATAAGAGCAAATATGTACAAAACAAATTGTCATCCTATATCCTGACCTATAAGCAAACAAAGTAGAACATAAATAACATAGGAACACTCGTCGCCTGAACCTAACAACTACAATTCCCAATTAGGCCAACGGCTCCATAAGGACCGGTACTTGCATCTTTTTACAAGCCAAAATTTCTTGCCACAAACCGACACCAAGGCTTCGATAATCAACGTGAAACGCCAAACAACAAGCCGCATGGTAGGGGGCCCTTCTCATCTCGAACCCATCCTGGTGTGGTATATGAGATTGAGACCCTAGCCTCACAACCCAAAAACGAACATCGGAAATAAAACCAAGAGAGCGCTTCTTCTGGGGTTTTTTATTAAGGTGTTGCGGGACTGGATACTTGCGAGTCTTGGTTCACTGGATCACACTCATTGAAGGTCACCAAACACCGTGACAATACATGATTACCTTTTTATTTGGACATATTTCACACAAATTTTTTTAGACATGTATTGGATTTAAAAGATTGAGTGGACGTGTGTTTATTGTCAATTCATGATGGTATTCATTTCCTGTGAACCTTAATTTTATTGTGATTCTTAAACAATATTAATTATAGTACTATAAAATTATTGGATCATAGTTGTTTTGTAAGCTCCGGATAAAGGTTGAAATTATTAGAAATCCATATGTTTCATTTGTTTTTCTCCCTCAAAAATTTATGGCGTGAAAAGAATCTAAAAGCTAAATCGAGAGAAAGAAATAAACATGTATGAAATTATTAAATCAACTCTATTCATTTTTATACACGATACACGATTGAAATTGTATTCAATTTATTTAAATAAATTGGAGACATTTTTTTTGAATGTCTACTATTTTGAAATCACAACTACATATATATTGAAAAGTAAACTAATATATAATTGTAAATATATAAAAAAACATTTGAATTCTTCTCTAAATCTCCACATATGTTTAAGCAAGGTAAAATATCCACTTGACATACTCCAGGGGATGAATAATAAATGAATCGACCCACAATTTTATTTAATTTTCAAATGTACGTTACTCACGAATTCATTTTAAGTTTAACCATAAATAGTTCGAACTAATTATTTAACAAATAAATTAATTTGAAAGTGATCCATTTTCTTACTTAAATTATTCATCATATAGTTGGTGTACAACACACAACCAACAATTTGAGCTGCGTACAAATTGGATTTTGTTGCGTACAATGAACGCAGCGGTGTAGTGGTACTTTGAAACTTATGAAAATAGTAGGTCGTAAACGAAACCAAAAGTGTAAAAGAAATAAACTACACCAAATAATGTTCAAATACATGATAATTGAAAGTGACCGGTTTGGTTCAACCGGAAATTATCAAATTGAAGCCCACAACCAATCTCATCGGGTCATTTTCCTCCCAGCTGGAGCTACTGTTTAGTTGTATTGCTTTATTCTCTTTCATTTTCTCACCTATTTTCTCTTGACACTGTCCAAGTCAACCAGCATAAAAACAATGTCTAATTACTAAAATACAAAATTATAATTAGTTGATTAATTATCAATATTTTAGTTGAATTCACACTTTGATCTAACGTCATGTTGGATTTTAACATGTTATACTACTACTAAAGGGAGACCCCAACAGTTGGGTCCTATAACTGTAGAAAAGTCTTAATTTCAAATCTTGAAAGTAATGATTTAGAACTTTTTGCTTTGGTTACAAAAATTTAATGGTCATTATCAAATGTTTAAAGCTCGTTACTTGTGTTTACTCTTCCTCGTCTCTATTTTTTATTGGGGATGACACTAGAGTGAGGTCAGGGTGGATTTGACAATCCCGTCCTCATCTACGTTAGAGGCGAGGTATTTATTTCTCGATTTTAACGGGCAGAGATTCTTCAATGAGTATGAAAATTCCCTATTCTCTATTCCCAACTCAAAATAACGTTAAAAATATATTTGTAATAAATTTTATGTTAAAAGTATATTTGAAACTATTTTTTTATTTAAATAATTAATAAAATATAAATTTAAAGATACTATTTTTTATTAAATATTATTTTAATTAACAAATATATTTGCATATATTGGGGCGGGGGAAGAGATACCTCGTCCCATCCCATCCATATATGAGGATTTCTTATCTTATCTCGCCTAAAACGGATGAAATATCGGGTCTCTGTCGGGATGGGGAATAGTGTCATCCCTATTCTTTTATGTATATTAACTTTAATCACATTAACACTCTTACATGTAAGCATATATAATTTTGCACGTGAGAAGAGTAATTAATTACGCGAGTGAAAATTAACACAAATATTCAAATAATAAAACAAGTTGCCCAAAAAAATCCCAAAAGCCTCACATACAGACAGAGGATGGCGGCGGCAGAAACCGCGTATTGCGCCACCACCACTGACGGCGACGGCGACAAGAAGATCATGTAGCCGTTGCCGTCTCTATCCTCTTGTCTGTCACCAACTACACCACAACGAAGCTTCTCTCTCATTTCTACACCCTTTTTCGATTTTCAATTCCCAATTAATGGCCACGGCACGTCGCTTCCGCTACCGCACAACAATCCAACCCGCCAACCAAACCAAACCCATTACCTGAACCAGCTGTATTTTCCCAATTTCTTATTAATTTTTGCTGAGCGTCACTTCAAATCGTCAATCCCCTTTTGACCCGTCAAGCCTTTGAAGGGATTGAACAACTGGGTCGCTGTCAAAGTTGTTAGTGGTGGGATTTGAATGCTTTTTTCTTCTTCTTCTAGTTGTTGTGTGTTCTTGTTGGGATGTGAGTGGGTGACGAATTGAGTGTTTCTGGGTCTTAATCACACCTGGGCTTTTCTTAATTTCTTCACTGACGGGCATGAGATTAAAAAGGTAAGTCCTTTTTGTGTAGTCTATATATTGGGGTTGTGAGGAGCATTTATAGGGATGAGTATTGCTGT
>JAYMTP010007480.1:0-10954 GCA_036897365.1 Geranium brycei | reverse complement strand
TTATATGCATTTAATAATTATTTTATTATTAAATTAATTATATTGTTAATTAGATTAATTTTTTAGAATGAAAGTTCGCCCCCCCCTTAAAAAAAATTTCTGGATCCACCACTGACTATCATCCTAATCTTCAAAACAGTGTCATTACCACTTCTCTCTCCTGCCTCCTTCTCTCTCTGAGAGTCGATGATATGAGCTCCGGTGAATATTTGTATCTTCTCACAAAGAATTTGCCGGTGACGGTCAATAATGAAGTGGTCGTGTCTATGAGAGAAGAGAGGGAGTGATTGTGTAGAGTGAGAGGAGATTGAAGAAGAGGGCATATTGGTCCGTTCACAAGTGATTTTCAATTTTTAATATTGTATTTGAAAAGACTAATAAACCTTTGCACCACAAGGTTAGTTTATTATTCAAGTTAGAGTTAAATAGCCATTTCACATTCATCAAATATTATACCGTGTAGAGCTTATACAACGAGAACATTTTAAACTTTTTATAAACCAATTTTATTAGATTTAACAAAATTTACTTTAAGTATAATTCAAAAATATTTGGGTACATGTTAAAAAAATTTTAAGTTACAGTAAAGTCAAATCCGACCAAATTTTGAAAATGGAAAATTTAAAATTTTAACTTTGAAGATGAGAAAATCAAATTTTGAAGTGAGGAAGGAATTAGAAAGAGGGGGTGGTGGGATGGAGGAAGGAGAGTGACTGAAGAGGGAGAAAGAGTACTCTTTAAAAATTAAAAAGAAAGTTAGAGCTATTTTAGTTGTTTTAACATCAATATTTAATGAAAATTAACATAATAAGTCTCTTAAAAAATTAACGGAATAAATAACAATGATAATTTTAAGACTACAGCTTACATTTATGTAGATTCAACTCGACTCGTTTACAATTCTAATTATAATCTATTTGACCCTATCAAATCTAATTTTCAAGAATTAGTTGAAAACTTCAACATGTAAAATTTATGATTGGCTTGCCGTTTAACTCTGATAAAAATGCACAAGGAGATTAAATCCGACTACAAAATTTATTGGGTTATATTGCACTTGCATAGCTAAAATGTTAATTTTGTAATTCATTGTGAGCTTAACTTTTATTATATTCCATGTGGGTTACAACATAAACATTAAACAATAATGTTAATGTTAATGTAAGGAAAAAATACGGTACAACCATGAAATGCCAGAAAATCAAGTGACAAATTAACAACTCCAAATGAGGAAACTCATGATTCAAACATCTTTGGTAATAAAACATTACTATTTCATAAATAAATATATGTAATATTCGAGCTTGGATCGCAGAGAAGTGATTCACATGTCCTGTAATAACAAAATAACAGAGAATTATATTCCCATTTTTCACAATATTGTGTTTCTAGGCAAAGAGAGTTCAATATTGTCATACTCTTACCTATAATTGATGTATCTTTTTTTTACTTTCTTCTTTGTTTTCTTCGACACTCAACACATTCACAACCTGGAGATTTCCTCCTACTTGGATAGGTTTGGAGCTTAGTCTGTGGCACTTTCAGGTCTTCCACCAGAATTTGCCTCACTTTCTCATTCTCTTCCATTAACTGCTCAATAACTTGTTGTTGCTTCAATACCTACATGCACTCACAAACTTTAACTTTGATTTTTAGCACAAAAATAAGGAATTTGACTATGCATCCAAAATCTTGAATTTCAACAAATTCAGACGGAAAATAAAGCATCATTTCTTCGGGTTATTGTTTTACTCCATTTTCTTTCAATTTCACTGCACCGTTGTTAGAGATTTCTTTTCTCAGCTTGGGAATTGTCTCTCTTTCTTTAACATAATCGTATTAACTGCTGGTAAAAGATAGACTTCAAATCAAACATTACCATCTGGAAAATGTTCGTTTCTGATTCCAAGCTCCCCGCCTGAGAAAGTAACATTCAAGAATTATAATTTCATCGTAAACACGAAACTATATGTCGGATAAACCAAACACGAGTTTAAGACAAGGTTTTATTGCTGTTGTTGATCGTGCTCGCTCGGTTGCAGCAAAATGATAATTTGGTGATCATCAAGAAATGACAACAACAAAAAAAGAACCTTCTCTGTTTGGCTTCCATTGTAGGCTAATAAGCTGGTTGACATCTGCATCACACTTCCCACTGTATTTTGATACGAGGGATCACTTATCACTCCCAAGCCACTCTGCAGAGATGCTGGAAGTTGACCGAAAGGGTTCGGAACTATTCCGAATTTGATCATCATCCTTGCCATTGTTTGCTGTCAAATTTTAAACATCTAAATTATTTTCGATGCAAGAAGAATATTCGTTACGAATGAGAAAATGAGCATACCGCGAGACACGATTGAATTTTATGAACGACGCCAGGCTTCCCAGCAAAACCTGTCGTGTAACAGCAACATTTCAGCTTCCAAACCCGAATAAGTTATCTATTTGTTTTTGTTTGTAAGTGGCAGACTACTAACCATGGCTAATTCCAACTCCATACCCAATACCAGCTTCAATGTTCTTATTTACACTCTTTCCCAACTGAAACCAAAAAGTTGAGAAATGAGAGACAATGCAAAATGGATCATAAGTTAATAACATTATACTAATAATAAAAAAGGGAAGACTGTTATTTGACTTACTGAATCACTTGCCTGTCTGCTAACATTAGAAAATGCATCTGCTCCTCTAGTGACAGTGACACTCACAGAGCCTGTAATTGACATGGTTTGTTTATGTATCAGTTTGAACTTTTAGATGGATTAGACTTTATCCATGTTGGGCCAAAAGACTCGTCTATAATGATCCACGTGTAGATTCTCACATAAAGTGAATTCTATCAATCTGACTGTGCATGAGAGAGGATAATTGTGGAAGCTACAAGTTTTTCTGGTGGAGAAGGCTTTCCTTATGGACATCATTAGTTATTCCTTAATGTTAGTTTACATATTTACAAGAGAATTGAATTTAATAGACCCAATACACATTTTATGGATGGCATTTGCAGTTCAAATCTTTCACTTTCGGACGTTAATCAGTATAAATATTATTATAATAATGCTACATATATTGGCCAAACTCCACGACTAAAAAGTTAATTTATTGGTATGTGTTTTTTATCTTTATATTTAGCTTTCAGCTCTCCCCCATCACATGTAGGACTGACTTCTACACGTGAGTCATGTCATGATTGGACATTTACATATGAACCAAAAACCATATATATATGACTCACTGGGAGGCAAAATACCAAGCTCCAGTAAATTAGGTTAGCTCTAATAACATGTACATTTATTATAAAACTGACTTAGATATATCGAGTCAGACTTCATAACAAAAAAATCAATTGTATTAGTAAAGTGTGACACTACATTTGTATGTAGTTCTTTTCATTGTATTATTTTATGTGTTTTACACATTTTCAACACACCCATCACTTGTAAAAATAGACAGTATACATGTCACATGTGGGTTTACTTCAACAGCTAGCACACACAGTAACTGTATACAATGAAATAGCAAATAGACATCCATAAAATGCCCAAATTACACATTATGAACAACATCAGCATGGTAAATGCAAACAAACTCTCCATTTGTTGATACATAAATATTGCAAATTGTGAACTGAATACGACAAATTATCTATTAAAAAAAGAATTACTTGGATTGTGGGAAGCAGATTGGTTAGGGGTAGCAGCAGATTCAGCAGTTTTGGGGCGAAACAGGGCTCCAAAGTCCATATTGCAAATGGTGGGAGAAAAAGAAGAGGAGAGTGCAGGATTTATAGGGAGATACCAAACCCGCAAGCAAAGCCAAAGCGTGCAAATACTTTACCCAATTTGAGAGTAAACAATTGAAACCCACTTACTGTTCTTCAACATTGTTGAACAAGCCATATACATTCTCTGTCTCACTTTAAGCTTATTGTCCTTGTGTATGTGAAGTGTGAACAAAAAACGAATCGGCCGCTAGTTGGGCGGATAAAGCCTCCAAAAACTAAATGAATTTGTAATTTTTTATCAAATATATTAATACACGTACGATAAAAATATAAATTACGCTATATAATAATAAATATTTAAGATAAAAATATAAATATTTTTAGTATTTATATATTTTAATATAAAAGTAAATTAGTATAAATTGTATGTATTTTTTATTAAAATGTCTACACCTGCCTAGGTCTGACTTGACCCGTCTCGAAGCGCCTACCGACTTGAACTGCCCGATTACCTAAAATCAGCTGTGTTATAAACGTTCCGCCTAGTCGACTTTTACAACACCCAGTGTAAGGTACTTGATTGCTCAGTATAGCTATTCATGCATCAATCCAGAAACCAGTAATGCAAATATGCTGATAAAAGAACGAAAACGAGCAGGTATCAACATACATCATTTTCCTATCACCTATAAAATATGTTTAGGTATAAGGTCTCAAAGTTCCAAGAGTGACTGAGAATAATCAACATGAGAACCAATTTATTACACCATAACTTAGAAAATATTTTCAGCTTGAAATAGAGTGGGTGGTAGGGGAGAAGCACAAAATTGATTTCTAAAAATATAATATTACAATATTCTATTAAATTGTTCAAAGGAAAACTGAAAAAAGAAAAGAGAACAAGCTAATTAACAATGTGTTTCAGATCCCAAATTAAAATCCTGCTGAGAATATGAAGTATTTCAGACAGACAAATTCCAGACACGGGAAAACAAATAAAATTTAAACCTCACTTGCCACCCAAAGACGGGAACGATGCAGGATCCTGGATGGATGGAGCTTTTGCAACGCTTACCTCGCTGCCTCCATGACTGTACCCACCTCTTGAGCCGCGGCCGCGGCCTCTACCACGCCCCCCAAAGTACCTCTCCCCATCAGCAGGCTTCAAGAACTCGGTGATACTCACAGACTACACAAAACAAGCAAGCATTGTAAGCATATATACCATATACCAAATACTCATTCACTAGTATATAACATCATCAGCAACAGAAAATTTTAAATTATTTGTTACCATGCTCAATATCAAGGTATGGATTTATATGTTCAGAAAACATATCGATGAATACATAAACAGATAAACTAGTATTCCATAATTACTCAGAGATTGCAGCAATTAAAATGTCTTGTAATATACGAATATGCTTTTGCATCAATGAAGCATGCAGCCTACTACAATCTACATAGAACAAAAGAGCATTTAATTTCAGTCACAAAAATTACTTTAGCAAAAACAAAATAGCACATTCCGCAATTCCATTTCTTAATTCAGAAACAGAAGATATGAGCAAACGATACAATAAGACATTATGCAATTCCATTTTGAGCCCTCCAGTATACAGTATTAATTTCAGTCAATAAAAACAAATAGCAGAGAAGCAACTGGCAACGAGCACGACTAAAGCAAAGATTGTTAATCAGTATAAACAAAGGAGCAAATTAAAGTACGACTCATTAAGTCACAAATTTTGATATACCTTCTTGGCTTTCTCTTCTTTGTCAGCCGCTTCTTTGCGTTTGTCTTTTTCAGAACCCTAACAAAGATGAGACTTAGTCAATATGCTCAAATTTAACTGAAAACATTCATCAAAAATAAGTAATAGAATCTCACCAATTTGATGAAGATTTCATCACCGGTCTTCTTATTTGACAGCTGTTGCATGGACTCAAATTCTTTGTCCACTATAACTTTCCTTTCCTCTGTTTTCAGCGCAAGCAAAGCCTTCCTCTTTTCTTCACGTACCTTTTCATACTCTTCCAAAGTCATTTCCTGTGTGAAATACAAAAGCCATTAGTCGTTTCCTATTAAACTTTTACCAGAAATAACCGCATGTTGGTGGATTGGAACCAACAAATTCATACTTATTAGACGAGTTCTTTGCCACACCAATTACATGGTTCATATTATCAATGATTCATTCTAAATTTTTATAACGAAGTCAGTATGAAAAGGAATACCCTAAAGTGACAGTATAGAAGTAAGTTTTATCATGTCAGACCAAAAATATGGCATCCCCAAATTCCCCAGCAAAATTCACTATATTCATGCTTTCCTCAAAACTGTAAAGCTTCTGTTGATTTATAAACCCATTCCAATCTAGCGTTACAAAGGTCACTTACTCCAAAATGTCTAATTATAATAAAACAAATAAGATCTTGCTTGATAGTTAATATCATGCCAGATAAAAGCAAAACAAAAAAATATTGAAAATCAACTTAACCAAAGTTGATCTCACAACATTAGTTTCAGGATTCAAATTTGGTTCAAAGCCAACAAAGGTGAAATCCTGAATTGATATTAGAAACAGACACATTTCTGAATTTCTTTTATCATTTGGTTTTGCTAAAAATAATTTTATGTACTGAAAATTACCTTATCCTCTTGCTCCTTCTCAGCCTCATCATTCACAGGAGCATCTTTGTTGACATCTGTAACATCTTCCTCTCCCACCTGCTTCTCCGCAACCACTTTCTTCTCAATTTCATTGGCAGGTTCTTCAGTCTCCCTTTGTTTGAGAAAAAACTCATATGAACACCTTAAATGCACATGCTATAACTAAGTAAATTATATTCAAATAGAAGAAGACACTTACGGGGCAATCTCATCAGTAGGAGTTCCCCAGTTCCCACGGCCAGCACCTTCACGCTTAAACTCATTTCTGAAGAACAAAATAGACAAAGTTAGTGAACAACTAAATAGATAAAATATAACTTTTCATGACATTGAAAGCAAAAATCATAGGATACTAACCCACGACCAGTTCCACTGTGGCGTTCAAACGTTCTACGAGGGCGTTCCTCATCTCCACCTTCAGCATTACTATAACCTCCACGGCGACCGCCACGGAAACCACCTCCACGAGGACCACCATATCCTCCCCTCCTTTCAGAGGTCTTCCCTTCACCTTCTTCGGAGGGTCTATTATACCCTCCTGAAAATCCATTGTTGCCGCCATACGTGTTCTCAATATTTCCCGAGTCTCTATTAAATCCACCACCACCACGTCCTCTGCCACCACCATATCCACGACCACCACGTCCCCCGCCATGACCGGTGTCATTCCTTGACTCCTTCACTGCTTGCAAAAAGTGATCAGAAACATGTAAAAAGCAAGTAAGTTGACTTTCAAAAAATCAGCTACCTACACAAGAATTGCTAAAAATCCAAACTAACAATAATATGAGAAATAAACCAGAAATGCCAATACTCAAATATACAAACAAACGAAAAACAAAGAAATATATGGGTAATTAAAACACCAAAGCCAAACAATGTACATATCAAGTTATGCGATGCAGCAAGCATGTACAATACAAATTCTTGTAATTAAAATCATTACTTAAAAAAAGTTCATTTCCCAATTACTTCCACCATACATACACTCTGTACAACCATATGGAAAATCACATAAACATAAACATATTCGAGTTTTGCAAAAATCAAAGCTCCACTTGAATCTTGATAGTACAACAACAGAAAACACAAATCCAATAGCAAACGAGATTTTTCCAGTGAAAAAAATGCAACTTGAGCACAACCCATTACAAGAATGAATCATCAAAAGCTCACCAGCTTGTGCAGGAGGGAGTGGCTTGGTGGGGAGCTTCCCGGCGCCGGACTTGGCCTGAGCAGGTGGAGGTTGAGCTCCGGCAGGGGCCTTCTTGGTCTTGTCGACCTTGAGGCTGGCGGCGACGAGAAGGGTGGGGTCCTCAGCGTCATCGCCGCCCAACAGCTCGAAGAGGTTCATGGTAGCCATAGCCGGAGCTGCTCGAAATACAGGAAAAACCCAATCCAAACACAGAGGGATTGCAGCGAAAGGAAGAAAAACAATCCAGCTATTGTTTATCGAGAGCCATAAATTGAGAGAGATCAGTGAGGATTGGAGAGAGCGATAGAGTTGAGAAATTGGGAAACAAGTGAGGAGTATTAACCGAAAACCCTAGTAGTACTAGTAGTGTGTTTAAATGTGAGTGTGTGATAGGCAAACCCAAACCTAATCTTTAAAAAAATGAAATTGAAAACCCTACTAACTAAGTTTTTTACTTTCCAAGACCCAATATTACTGCGGTTGTGCGCTTTTTACCCAAAACTGAATTCGAACCAGGATTCAAATCGAGTTTGAATCCAAGAACTGAGAATCATGGATATTGAATCGGATTTGGGTATGAAAATTGAGAACCGAATCAATTTGGTTTCAGTTTGATTCTGAGAGTGAATAACTGTCAATAAACCAGTTTAGAACCGAACCGGTTCAGGGGGTTTTAATTAGTACTTTTTGTATTTTGATTTTAAGTTTTTGCTTCCAAAAGAGTTTAATTGTGTATAATTTTCACCATGAATCGAACATTGTATGAATATCACAATAATTGTGTTTAATTTGACAAAACTATAAAATTGGACTTGAGAACAGGACCCTCAATCTCACAATTAATTATTTAATCGGGTATAATTTGTGTAGAACCGAGAACTTGAAGAATCATATCGGGGAAACCGGGCCCAGAACCGGACCGATTTTCATCTATTGAGTCAGGGTTTGGGTCTCTAAAATGAAAAACCGATTAGTTCAGTTCAGTCCGATTTCACAACCGTGCTAGCCCTACCCAATACCAACATTATAAATGCATGAGTCTGTAATCAATTAACACAACATCTAAGAGTCTTTTAAAAGCACAAAATCTGAAAACATTTTGTTTAAGGTTAAGAGTTTCTTCAACAATATTAAGTGACATTTTTTTAAAATAAAAAACGATAAATTTATGATGTTGAAAAGAAAAGATAAATTTATGATGACATTAACTATAAATTATCTGATGTCTATAAAGTATAAGGGTCAAGGAAACATAAGGTAGTACATTAGAAATCTATTTCATAGTACTTCAGTATTTATGACACTTAAGGTCGAGAACTTTGAGGAATTACTCGTCTTTAAAGTTTTGGTGTCACATCTTGCACAGTTAATTATCGAAAGGAGAAATGGATTCTAAACGATCCATTTTCTTATTAAGTCAAAAAGAGGAAGAAATGTTGAAGTATTATAAGTCTTAAAGTATTCATTTAGTTAGTGTCTCTAAAGACATGGGTGATGATAAAGAAATTAAAAGAATGAAGTTGTGTGCTAAATTCTTAGAGAAATGTGGTATTGTCTCATATTAAATTGTGTCAGATCATTTGACATGATTAACGTAGTTAAAAGTCAAAATAACGACTCTTGAGGATATGGTATGGAGCATGCTTGCTCATTCAACCTTACTATGAGTCTCTCTAAGAAAAAATATTAAGAAAATTAACTTGCATTCTATTTAAGACATCAACTAAGGTAGTTGCAAACCAATTTAAAAGTTTTTGATAGCTTGAACACTGGTCTCAAACACTTTGATAGATGAGTATGTCCAATTTAATTATAGCCTAATAGGTCATATAAAATGATATTGGACTCGAAAAGTTTTATGCGACTACTATATTTGTTATTTTGAGCAATATAGGGCTACAAAAAATTGTGAACCCACTATTAAGTTCTTTTTAAATGCGAGAATTGTAACAATTTTGAGGATGTTCAGTTTGGAGGAGAAGTAATGTTAGATATATTTCATTTGAGAAGGAATTCAATAGCAGCCATCATTTTTGACAATGTTTAGGTTTTCACACATATCATCGTATAAGAATAAAAATTTAGAATCTCAAAAGAAAATGTTAAACAACTTCTAATTTAAGTTGTGATATTTGTTATAGAATTACAAACTCAAAAACCTCATTAACGAATGTCATTAAGGTGGTCTACGTGAGAGAAGAAACATTATTTCAGATAATTATAATGCATTTCTTCAAGAACACAGGGATTACTTGGGATGTACTAAAAAAATTATTAGCTTTTTTCCAATACCGTAAGGTGCAAAACCAATTGGTTTTAAGACCAAATGGGATGCAAATGACATTGTGAAGAGGGGCTTGTCTTGTATTAATGGGCTGTACTCATAAGGAAGACGTTGTTTTTTTATGAAGACTTTTTCTCATGTTTTATAAAAGACTAATCTTTCAGAAAGACCATGACACTTGTTCCTCATTATTTTTAAGTTATACAAAATGGATATAAGTCTATGTTTTTAAATGTTGACATTAAAGAAACAAATTATACAGTTGCAAATAAAGAAAATTCATTTGTACACTCAATTAAGTTTCCCGTGTCATCAACTAATTGTCTCGTTTGGTTTTGAGATGAATGTTGATGTATATGTTTGGATCATGTGATACATCAAGTAATTAACTCGTTTAATTTTAAGACAAATGTGTATCACAAGATCAGTGAGAGTATATATATATACATATTTTAGATGCAAATCATACCTATATTGCTAAAAAAGAAAAAATTAGTCTTATTCAATGCTCTAAGAGTAACCTTGAAATTAAGAAAATACAAAATATTCTCTATAAAACAACTTTTGAGAGTCTAATGTATGACTAAGTATGTACGCATCCGGATTATCGCGTATAGTATTGAGATATCATGTAGATAATTAAATAACTTTATTATGAACTTTTGGGGAGCAGCCAAAAGGGTTATAAAGTATTTTTGAGAAACAAAATATTACATGCTCACTTTCAAGGAATCAGACCATTCGGAGGTCATAAACTATTTAGTTTCTAATTTCTTTGGACGCCTAGATAGCAATAAGTCTACATTAAGTTATATTCGGAAAAAATGTTTAACAAACACCGGTAGCTTCTTCCATTATGGCAGCAGAGTTTATAGCATGCTATCAGCATTAAATATTGGAATATAATTGCATAATTTTTGTTACAAGTAGACACTAGAAAAGTAGACAACATAGTTTTTGTGCTTCCTAGAAAGGATCAAATGTGGCCAACCTTCCTACAATTGAGGTGCTAAATTGGGTCGGGGCTAAGTCTTAACAATTGGATTAATGGAGTTGGACCAAGGTTGGTTGGTG
>JAYMTP010007479.1:0-10954 GCA_036897365.1 Geranium brycei | reverse complement strand
GGGTTAAGGGTGTGCAATTTGACAGTGATGGTGAAGTAGTTATTGAAGACAAAGATGCGGAAGAACCTGGTAATGGAGAAGGAGGAGGTAAGGGTGAAGAAGATCATCGTGAGGAACCTGGTGAGACATGGGATTTTACTGCTGATCTTCAGAGTTGTCGATCTTTCGACTCTCTTCAATTTGATATA
The DNA here is from genome assembly GCA_036897365.1 of Geranium brycei. Lineage (NCBI taxonomy): Eukaryota > Viridiplantae > Streptophyta > Magnoliopsida > Geraniales > Geraniaceae > Geranium > Geranium brycei. The sequence continues at coordinate 10,766 of JAYMTP010007479.1, read as the reverse complement.
ATATGTGCCCGAAATGGAGCTCATATGAGAAGGTTATGTCATTAGAAAGTTTAAATATACTATTAATATTTAGTTATATTATAACAATTTTAGTTAGAAGATAAAAACGGGAAAAATAATTTTAAGGACAATTTCGTCATTTTATAAAAATACACACATTTGATTTAAAACTATGTAAACAACATGACATTTTTTTGCAATTAACAAATAACATGACATCTTTTTGCAAAAATGTCAAACAACATGACACTTTTTTGCAATTTCACCTTTTTGAAATCAAGGTTAAAATTTATAAAGTTGCATCTTAAGTTATTACAAAAGTAAAGTGAGTGATATAACTTCCATTAAAAACACAGCCAATACTAGAAACTAGAAAGTATTGTTCGTGTCAACACATGAGCTATGGTGTCCCGTGACTAGGGGTGTCCACGGGTCGGTTCTCTACCCACCAGCCATTGCTATGTTATTTGCCATCATTCCAATCCCAAATTTTCTATAACTTGCGACAGTAGCTCTGTCAACATTACATTTCAGCATCTCATTTCAGCTATGCACTTCGTTCCCTACAATCTCTTCGGAATAAATTATGCACCAAACCCAAATGAACAAACTCATTATCATATACCAACAATGGGTCTTCTCTAACTATCCACAGAGGGATATCACACTCTCCCGCACAACCCGACAATGCCCCCATCCCAACAAGTTCCCTTACGGCCCATATATACTATGTCACAAAACTAGGATTATGACCTCCAGATGTTATAAAGGCCCGAACCCGAGGAAAATAACGTGCCAGTTCCCTTGCATTTCCAGCCTCATATACTCAGTTGTCATGCATTAGAGAAAGCTATTGTTAGCAGAAAAACATGTGAGATACGGACGGAGCTCCCTCGCTACCTTACATCCTCGAAGCCAACTCAACTGTTCGTATATTCGAATCAAAACTGAATTGAACCGTGGTTCCTAATTTATAGGAACCATACCCGAAACTATCATGTGAGAAACAATTCGGTCCTACCTCCGAATCTTTGGATGTAAGCAGTTCGAATCTATCAATTTGTTAACTTAAATTTATGGGTTGAATCAGACGAATATGAGCATAATTTATAGACAAAAAGTTTAAATTATCTATTAGAAAAATGCTAACGAAAAATTGAATGTCATAATCAGAACCGAATTAAATGTTCTCTCAACATCGAAATTGAAACCAAACCATTACTCACGCTTCTCAATTTTTCGACTACTGTTCAACTCGATTATTGGTTACGGATCCAAATTGCTCACCCCTACATGAAGTAGTGTTCTAAAAAACGTTACCTACTAATGAAGCGGTAGCCAATCCGTAGGCTAATCCAAAACTAATAAAATTAATATGAGAGTAATAGGTCGAGCATTAATCCAACTAATCATAGATTTTTAGAACACTATGAAAGAGTGCTTGCTTGAAGACCCGAGTTAGCGAATTTGAAGTTTAGCGATCTCATCTACTAACTCCTTGAAATGGGAATATTGGGTCTCGATTGGGTTTAGGATATTTTTTCTTTCTATATGAATGGAAATGGAGCGGGTTCGGAGGTGAAGATCTAGATTTGCCGGTCAGGCCCAAATCAAGCTGTTTATCAATGAAAGCGCTATATTCGAAGTATCCGTTCTCTCTATATGAATAGAAATGATTTAACAACCCCGTCTCCTATTCAGTCGTATTGGGATACCAAGTCTCCTACTTAGTCGCATCGGGATACCAAATTCTAGCCGAATTCGAATTTTCTAACATCCCTAACCCATCTAATCCACATAATGATCCTCAGATCAAAACCAAACGAGCTCAAGTCGAATTCAATCAAACCAAATAAAAAAGGTTAATTAGACTCGCGAGCTCGAATTTTATAATTTGTTTAATTATATACATATGGATTATGTTCATCCACATCAATGCTGTCAAAACATTTTTATCCTATCATTAGTAAATATATTGCGAAAATACACATCGAGAACTTGAAATGAAAAAAACAAGTGATTCACATTACAAAACATAGCTCGCTGTCTTTTCCATATGGTAGAAGCAATGCAGCAACCATATTGTTTACGATCTCTTCACTTTCATTGTATCTATGGTTCCTCTACTCATGCATCTCTTCTATCTCGCCATGACGACCACAGTCCGAAACAGACGAAGAGGACGATGGAGCATCGTTTTCTTTTGAATTTTCTTCACCGTTTATAACCTGTAGAGAACAAAATAATCTGGCGTAAACTCAAGGAACAATAACACGTTTCAGTTTGTGTGGAAAAAAACAATGCAGAAAAAAGTGAATTCACATTATCTTATTGGTATTATAGTTCACACAATATACATTTATAAAGCCCACATTAATGATCTATATTAAATTGAAATAATAAATAAATTTTCCAATTTCTGTTTCTTATTTTCTTATATTTCAATTGGAGCAACCCTAAAACTTTATTTTCTTCATTTTTCTTATTTGTATGATATTTTGACTTTAGAGCACATAATTAACCATACCTCTTTTTCAGACACTTGTTCTGAGAAATAAACCAAATTTTCACAGTGCAAGAGTAGTAGTGAAAGATCAGCACTCAAGAGAGTTTTTGCATACCTCAACTGGGCGTTCATCGGTTTTCCGAGCTCCTGCTTCAGAGCTGCCTGATGACTTGTCTCCATGAATCTCACTGGCATCGTCTTCTTGAAAAGGGACAAAAAAGCAATGCGGAGACTGAGAAAAGGAAGTGTTCTGAGGTTGGGGTTGTCCAGGGGATGTGGCTTCTCCAAAAGATGATGCAACAGGCTGAGAAAGCAAGGCATATCCCGGGGACCTGAAAACAAGAGGAAGTTTCAGATATTTTATTGATATTACATTAATACCGATACTCGAACACCCAGAGTTGCCTAGTAAGTTTTATTCATGAACCATGAATGTGTCCGCAGTGTACTTTCACTAAGAACCGAATGTGCCATTTATCCTTATCACCTTCTCATGCAACCAAACTTTGCTTAACATTCTCACAGAAGTTATTGAAGTTGAAATCCGAAAAAATGAAAAGACAAACTCAAACTGTAAGACATCAAAAGATTTAAAACGAAGTAGATACTTAACAGTTTACAATACGGATGCATACCAAACTAATTTGCTTGGAGAAGGGTATACGTAAGATTTCTCATATATTGAAGCAGCTGCAGCGGCAGCTTGGAGCCTGGCCTTATGCCGGCTCAAACTATCATCAGCTACATCACCATCAACTGAACCCCGAGTAGCGGTGCTTGCAGTACCTGTCCATGCTCCAAAATAAAAACATCAAGCGAGCTTAATTTTCAGTTGCAATTAAACAATGAAATACTACAAATTGTTACAACAACCGTCCTCCTGAAAACAAATAGAATCATAAAACTAAGAGACTTTAAGAAATCAACACATTTTGCACACAACCCCTAAAGCTCACTTCCGTAGTTGGCGAGCATCCTTTTAGAAAAGGAAATCTAATATCTCCTTTGAATGTAATACAGTCTATTTAGGAACAGAAGCGATTGAAATGGTATTAAACAAAATCAGAAAGGTAGACCAATAATGGCGGCGATAAACGGATTGCTAAAGATTGAGATACATGCACCATAGATGATGATTCATCTAGGCTTGACTATGCTTAAATGATACATGATTTTAAGATATATAAATTACTTTTGGCCAAGGAATGCAAACTTCAGAAATTTTGAAATAGGATGAGGATACAGACTGGTATGACTAAGATTAATTATGATTTTTATATTTATTTGAATAATTTCTACAACCATGATGCAATATTATATGCAGGGATTTAAGGTTTGCATAAACTCAAATGTGCATATCACACCTGCATAGGTCTTTTTGTCAAACTACAAATCTTAGTCAAGAAAAACTAGCTTACCTTGATGAGAATCTGACTGTGATCCATGACCGGACGTAATTGTCCCACTTTCGGGTGGAACAACCAAAGCTCTGCATGTAGGACAAGTATTTTGTCTCTCTAGCCATGAGCGTAGACAATGTACATGGAAGAGATGCCCACATATTAATTTCTTAGCTGAGGTCATTTCCTCACGGCAAATAATGCAGGTTGCATCACTTCTGCATGTTCATTATAAGCAATTAAGAATGCTAATGTAACAGATGTAGAAGTTAACCTTTAAACACAAGTCTGACCAAAGTAAGTACTCACGCATTAAGCTCTTCTTGTGTAGCTTCCGGAAAACGATCGTTCATGTTGGAAGTAATAGTCCGATATCGCACATAATCAGAAACACGAGCCCTGAAGTTCCTAAATGTCTCGTAGAGCTCCCGTATCAGATGCAGGGGAACACCATAGCTCCTGAAAGAGCAATTTTTAATCAATAGCACACAACTAATTATAAGCAAAATAAAATTCGTCGAGGTAACACAAGAAAATGATGAAACACGGAATAACACTACGAGATGCCAAATACAATTAAATGTAAGCTACAAAGATAAAATTTCATTGGGTTAAGTGGAAAATCAGGACAATAGAACAGTGGCTACATTGAAATAACCAGTATCATCATGTCAGAATAAACAATACTTATTTTTCTCACACGACTCTCCCTAATGACTAAGCAAGCGAGCATCTGTGACATTTTTACTAAAAATATCTAACGACTTTTTAAAAACAAAAAAATGTAAGCATAAAATTACAATATATGGCCTATGAGTAAATGGTAACTTACATAAATATCACGAGAAAGAAGCAAAGGTACATAGACAAGTGAAGAAGATCACGGATAAGTTCCAAGTAGAAGGTATAGACAGGCTTTTTCTCCCACTGTCCTTCCATAAGCATGTCACTGACATAGAAACTATATTTCAAAAATGTCGACACTGTTGTCGTTGCCAATATCATGTACCTAGACAGAAAGAGTTTAAGATATTATAAGTTCACAACAGTAGGAAACACAATAACAAGAATAATGCAGGTAGCAGAAGTTTTCAAGTGTTAAATTTTTTTAGCAACTTACTCAAATGCAAAGAAGAGAGATACTGAAGCTTGTCGGGTTTCTAATAAATGCTTAGTCGAGCTGTACAGAAAGAAGCTGTCGAGAAGAAGGAGAAACCCCATAAATGAAACAATCCGAATGTGAGACAACATGGGAACAGACGGAGTAGTCTCAATGTACTCAACCCTCTTCTGGGCCAACCAATGCAACGCCTTGATGAACAGAAGAGTTGTAACCATAGCGAGGAAAGTAACAGAAAAGTCCTGTCTGAAAATAGTGACCGCAAAGAGGATTTCCATAACCTCCCTCCATGATTGCTCATTCAATCTCTCGACCTCTGCCTCTCGGAGGGAACCAAGAAATACCCATTTGGTCAACTGCCACAAACTGCACATAACGACCAGACCCATATTGAGAAGAATCGCCGAATTGATCTTGGAGGTCGAGAGGTAAACGGTTGCTGGATAGAACTGTCCTCTACTACTAAAAGCATGATAGATTACTGCCAATGTTGCAATTACACTAACCCCAGCATAAGTTTGAAGCTTCATCATTTTGCTCTCTGTCACACCAAATCATCAGAGTAAGACCAAAACTTAAAAAAATTAATTAAAATCATCAAAATCTATAAACTTTGATGCAACAAAATAAACAAAACAATAGATGCCATATTATACAAGTTTCTAACTATTCTTTCTCAGCAACCAAACACGTTATGCTTAAAATGTGCCAGAAATCCTATATAACATGGATACAGCTAGATCTTTGATAGCTACTCGCTCCAAAATCCAGAACAAAACTAAACAGATAAATCAAATTAAACACCGATTATTCCAAAATCTACAGAAATCGATCCGTGAACAAAAAATAAAAGTTCCAAAATTGATGAAGATCTGAAGTGAAGGAGACGTACCTGGGTTTCTCGGAGCTCTTCGTGTCCTTTCCAAACGTGTAATGCATATACTGTAGTGTGCTCGTTCGTGAGAGCTCAAATATTTCGATTCGATGCTTCGCGTCATCGAGTGGACGATTGTCCAATGGTATTGTGCCACGTGTACGATCATACAGAACTGGATATGCATCATTGTAATGTAATATACTTCAAGAATGGTTGTTTACTCTTTGGTTTGGAGTCGGTTCAGTTCAAAACAAATCAACTGATTAATTTGGTTTTAAAAAAAATTAAATCAATAGAATTCGATTCGGTTTAATTTTGTATCTATTAGTTTTGAGTTCAATTATGTTTTTCATTTTATGAACCAAGTTTTATAAATCCTCACATTTTAAGTCATTTTTCTTATTATTTCACTTACATGTTTTTGGTTTAATTTTCTTAAACTGATTTTTTTTTAAATTATCATGTTTTGGATACGTCTTGACTTGTTTTTTGTTGGCCCAATTAATAAATATTAATGATCTAAAATAAATCATATGTTCAAACCGACCAATTTTTTATTTGGTTTTTTTATCGGTTTTTATTTTATAAACCGCATCCAAACTGATGAGATTTTATTTCAGTTTGATCTTTAACCGAACTAATTAAGTTCTTTTTTATTAGGTTCGGAGTTTGATTTTGTCGGTTTGGTTATTTTTGGGTGGCCCTAACTTAAAACATATCCAACACATAGTTCTAAGTTTTGAATTGCAATTTTGGTTTGATTCTAATCCAAATTAATTCAGTTTTTTTTTGTTTGATTTTTTTTAGTCGATTCAGGTGGGTTCGATTATTTTTGGTCAGTCCTGATCTAAACCATCTTCAGTACAAATCTTTAAGCTTTGGATTGGGCTTAATGAGGGGACATTAATGTTCATTGGGCTTTGTTTAGCAGGGTGACCTCTCTTTCACAACAAAAATATATTACTGGCTTGCTACACAAAGTTGTAATGACCTATGAAAAACCGGTTTCAACACCCATATTTACAACAAGACTGATTATAGGAAATTGGTTGAAAGTTTGCAATATTTGTGCTTACACAAGACCGGGTGTTGCTTTAAGTGTCAACAAGGTATCCTTGTTTATGTAATCATCGACATCTGATCATTAGCAGGCTCTCAAACATGTGCTTCGGTACCCGTAAAGATCAATTGACTAAGGTATTCAAATTTTAGCCAAGTCACAATTCTGTCCTCATACTTTCTCAGACGCAAACTAGGCAGGCGATATGACAATAATGATTTTATCTCTGCTGTTGGATACATTCTCTATCTCGGTTCGACGCTTATTTTTTGGAGCTCAAGGAAATAACGTCCTGTTACTCGATCTTCAACTGAGTCAAAGTATAAAATCTTGGCTGACACCGCAAATGAGCTCACATAGGCGTTATCTCTTTTCACTAAGCTTGGTATTACAAGTGTTTCAACACCGGTTATTTAATGTAACAATATTGGTGCAACCAACCTGAGTTTTAATGCGAGGTTTCATTCTTGTATGAAACACATTGCAATCGTATACTATTTTGTTTGAGAGCACGTCGAGTTAGACACTCTTCGTGTTGCATACGTCTCTATCGATGATCAACCCGCCGATGTACTAATCAAACCATTGCTACGACCATGGTTTTAAACTTTTTGCAGCAAGTTACACATCACAAAATGATCGTGCACTTTGAAAGGGATGTTGATAATAGAATCATTTCTCCCAATATCCCTCAACTAGATTAAGGGGAGATATTATAGGAATCGTCTCATCCTATCCTTCTATTATCTCTTCATTACAACAACATGAATTAGTATACAGTGAAGCATTTAAGTGAGAACCAAAACAAGTGTGAGAATTATGAGAATCAATATTGAGACATCATGTGGCAAGGGGCCAAATTTCATACTAAAACATAGAAGGAGAAGTGTAACACTGTTAGAGAGTGGTGTAACGAGAAATTGGTGATTTAATTATTTTTTCTACACATGTCAGCTCAACGCCTCATGTTGTCGCCTGCCAGCTCAGCGCGTGCGCACCACGTGACACATCTCCCGTAGTTCTCACTGAATTATCCCTCTGTTATGAATAAAATTACACAATTACACTTTATATCGTCTATAGATTATCCACAGAACCGAACGATTAACCGTGATTTTGATTTTCGGTTTAGAGTCCGATTTGGTTATTGGTTCGGGTCCAAAGTGGGGATTGGGCTTAATGAGGGAACAGGAATGTCAATTGGGCTTTGTTTCAATGGGCCAGGAAAAAATTTCTAGGCCCATAGAAAAGGAAAAGGTATTAGAAAAGACGAAGAGGAGCGAGAACGATTGAGATTGGAGACGAAGAAGCAGACGATTTGTTTGTTGGAGAAGATGGCTTCGGTAGTCAGAGGAGTATTGAAGTCGATCAAGGAGAAAGGATTGGGAAGCTTCTTGCGAGGCCTCAAGGACGAAGGCTTCCTGTATTTTCTTCTCTTCCCTTTCCTCTCGATCATTTCATTTCCTTGATTTTGTTTTACAGAAATTCGTAAACCCTTGTTTGGCTATCGGGAGAATTTAGGTTTAGCGAATAATAATCTATTAACATTTCGATGTGAGAATGAGAGGATCTCTGTCTCGCGTACATGTTTGTATCTGTTTGGTTGCTTAGAAAACGAGGGGAAACAGTTTTTGCATCGGATCTGATTGGATGCTTTATTTTGATTCACGCACAGAAATGTTTTCTCAGCTTTTGAAGATGCTATAATTTTGGTAGCTATTGTATCGGTTCATTTCCAATCGTCCCCTCTTTTATCCCTGGTTTGGTTCCCGTAGCTTAGGGAAATGTTATTAAAATTTGAATGGCATGGGAGGATCTCGATGTTGGTGTTTGTGCCTGTTTGGCTAGTCAGAAAATGGAGGAAAACAGAAATTGCATTTTTGCAGCTGATTGATTTGTTTCAGTGATTCTGATTCATATTTTTATCGTTGCTAATACTCTTTTAGCTTACAAGATGCCAGAAATTTTATAACTACTGATTTTCACTGCCAGTAGAATGTAGTTTGTTGATATTTTGGAGTGGAAACTAGAAAATAATTGCCTCTGCATCTGCTAGCTAACAATCAACTATAAGGAAATGATAGTTCATGCACTTCTTGTTCTTCTGTTAGCTAACTTCATTTGCGTGGTTGCTCGGAGTTGGAAGTTTCATATCTTAGGTTTTATTTTCTTTTACCTCTACTGAGTAGCTGTATACTTCTCTTTATTTTACAGGAGGTGCCTTCCAGATGGAAATCTTTTGTAAGTTCTATCTCAGCTTCGCCTTTCCAGTTGATAACCTTGTCTATATGCATCATAATTGGTCTAGAGTTCATAAAATCGCGGTGTTGTTCTCTATGTAGTATCTCTGTGAGCTATTACTATTAGTATTGAATAACTTTTATATATGATGTAAACTTAGCTGTATGAATAGAATAGTTTTTACAACAGTTAAGCTCAAATGAAACTTCTTCACTATTCAGATGAATGAGGAGACCGAGTACCCAAATAAGTTTGCCGCAGAGATAGTTTTTAGTTGACTGCCTCTGCATTATGGCCATGTTGAAAAATGAAAACAGTTTAATTATTAACTCGTGAGGGAGTTTTGAGGCGTATCCTCAACAAGCTTCATTGGGACTGAAGTTTGAACATTCAATTTTACAATTACCTATGCTTTTTAAACAAAACTTGGCTTTTGGTTGGACGTTTTATTTGCGAGGATTCAGAATAACTATTGTTTTCAAGTATCTTAGTGCATTTGTAATTTACTGAGTTTCTCTTTGGTTGAAATAATTGGGGAACAAAAAGAGTGTCTAGTCATCACATTTCCATATCCTTTCTTTTGAGGATGTGTTGCACATACTCTCCTGTCTGCCTCAGTCATGGTTATGAAAATTTGAGGCAACTTTGTATGGTTACATGGGAGCTTGGACAAGTTTGAATTTCTTGTAGGTAGTTTCATTTACAGTTATTTTCTATAGATCATATGCTCTCATGGAACTTGGACTGGACACGATCCCTTCTCTGTTATCATATTCGTAATTTTTTCTTGGATGCTATGATTTATCAACAGCCTCTAACTTTGGCATCTTTGTTTTGTCTATTGTTGACTTAGGCAAACTAAGATCCACAACTTAGGTGGTACAGTGGTGGGAGTCGATAAGTTCGGCAACAAATATTATGAGAACCTTAATGCTCAGTACGGTTAGTTTCTCTCTGTCCATATCATCCATAATAATTTCTTACTGCTGTATTGCAACATTGATATAACTCTCTCTCTCTGCTCCCTCAAGGTTTCTTCTGTTATATTTATCCTCAGTATTCTCTTGCCTTGCTGTTTAATTTGATTTGATCGTATTGACATTATTAGAATATTGTTGGAACATTCGGTCATGTGTGCATTCTCATCATGTTGTGTTCTTTTGTTTTCTGGATCTTGTGACATACTTCATGCATGAAAGCAAAGTGTGAACTTAGACTTTTCACACTCATTGATGTATTGAAGTTTGAAAGTTCAGTTCAGGAAAGCCCAAGTTAGGTAGCTTGTAACTTGTAAGAATGAAGATTATCAATCACATTATACCAAAACCAATAGATTTGTCTATAGAAATATTTACGAAACAAGTACATAACAAGAAAATGTTACACATGGTTGACTTTGGGTCAGCAAATAAGAAAAATATATATTTGGATCAGCAAATAAGGAAGAGATATATTTGGGCCAACAAAGAAGAAAGGAAAATATCTCTTAGAAAATAAGTCTTCTTGCAAGACAAGTTTTTCCTTTTATTTTATTTCTTTAGTGAACTTTCCTTTTATTTTTA
>JAYMTP010007478.1:0-10955 GCA_036897365.1 Geranium brycei | reverse complement strand
AGAGAGGAGCCATATTGATATTGCTGGAGCCAACCAACGATATGCCCGGAAATGGAGGGTACTTAATTCATGGCGCTCAGCTCATTGCATTTTGCTAAATCCGGTTAAATTTTATATTACATATATAATAATTAATTAATTAAACCATAAACCATCTAATGGCTAGATCCACATACGAGATTATAAATATTTATTAAAAGTTAAAGTAAATATTAATATAATATAATTAATTAAATAAATATTATGTCATGCTCGCTTAAGTTATTTAAGTCATGTTTTAAAAAGAAAGTTATTTAGGTTATTTATTGAAGGATAATTGCACTCGAATACATTTGGTCAAATATGTTTTTCATATAGGTATATTTAAAGTTTTTTTAATTTTATAAATTACTTAAGCCAAACATTTTATTATTGTTCTACACTATGTAATCGAGTAATGCGAATGATGATTTTGCCCTCCCTCTTCTTGAACCTCTCCCTCTTCAACTTCCCTCATCTATGTTCTTCGTTCACGAGGTTTTGGCCGGAGAGACGGTTGTCGGCTGATCGGTTCGGAATGGGGAGAGATCGAAAAAGGATGGACCGTCGGGGCTATGGGGGTGGGGGAAAGGAGGTTGTGGTGTTAGGAAAATCATATTTTGGTTTGTGGCACCATCTGGCGACGCAAGGGAGATTCTCCGAGTGTGAGATGGTTGGAGTGATTAGTGAGGAGTTCAAGTAAGGGAGGGGTTAGTTATGGGATAGACGTTGGTGTGCAAGTCGATGGGGAGAAGAGGGTTTTAACTTTGCGGCAGCGAAACTCTCTCGGAGAGGGGATAGCGTTTCAGCTATATCTCTGTCTGCAATTGGCTTTTCTCTTAGTCGGAGGGAGAACCTAATTCCAGTTCGCCAACGAGGAGGTTCGGGCGAAGAAGAGAGAGAGGAGGCGGGGTTTTTGTCCGACGAGGTGTACAACATAACAAGGTGAAACTCCATTGCAAAAAGTCCAATCCAACGAGGAGTGTGGGTGAAGTTCTTTATTCAAAAAGACTAATATGCCACAAACCTTGACCATAAACCAGTTGTTCGATGGAGGAACAAATTCATTATTTCACAAGTTGAATGGTGATAAATTGTTTGGTTTACGTGACTTACGAATTTAAAAAAAATAGATGTACTCAAATGAAAAATAAGTTTGAACCGTTGTACCTAACTGCAATTACATTTTTATTAAACAAGTCAAACCTTGAGTTAGAATTCTGCTCAAACTCAATTATAATGAACCCAAATTAAACATTTCACGAATAAAACTCAAACGACTTATTAAAAATTTGATTCCTTAAAACTCCACGTACAAATAAATTTATCCATACATAACCAACCTATAAATTTAAGGGATAATGACACTTTGTTACACCTAACTATAGCGAAATTATACTTTCATACTCTAACCAATTTTTTATATTTTTTAGTGCTTTAACTATTTTTATTGACAACCTACCCCTAAAATGAATAAAATAACTAGACTACCTCTAGTTTAATTGAAAAACAAAATAAAATTGAATTAATGGGGAAATGGACCAGATCACCTCTAGTTTGGCGGTCGGACCGGGTCAACTCCAGCTTGATTTTTGGCAGCCGGAGTTCCTCCGTCATCAACGTCCTTCTCCATCGTCAAGCTCACAGTCACATTTCTAATTTCTTTTTTATTTTTTAAGTGTTTGGGAAAAGACTAATTTGCTATTATACAATTAGGGAAAATTTGTATATAATAAAATAAAACTGTAATTTTATGAATCTAAACCAAATTTAAATTCAATTTCGATTTATTACCAGTCTGCAATTTGAGCAAAATTGAAATTAAAGCCAGAAGAGTTTAAATATTTTAGGCATTTTAAGAATAGGTTGTCAATAAATATAGCTAATTAATTAAGATATAATAGTATCATTTCGCTATAGTTAAGAACAAAATGTCATTATCTCTAAATTTAATTAAAATATAAATGTCCAAGTCAAATCTCAAGCAAATATTCAATTTGACTGGTTTACGACCACAAATATCTTCATCAGAACATGATAACACCATCTAACGGCTACTAACATTTTTCAATTTCGAAAACAAACACCTACAACGCTTTTGAATAATCATAAATAACCAATTTCTACCCTCAAAAAGCATAATATATCAGACATTACAAATGGAAAGGTCTGTATCAGACGACACCATTAACAACAGTGCTCAGTTTATTTGTGTATCATGAACCAGCGCCTCAACCAGAGTGTCCTACAAGCAACAACCGACTCATTCTTCAACTGCTTCTCATCATAATCACAGTAACTTCAGTACCTAAGCTGCTATTGGATCTGGGTCTGTTGTTGCCATTGTCATGACAGGTTGCAAGTTTGCTGGCTTTGTCGCTTTTACGTTGCATATGAGCGCGTCGGTGCTCTTGCTCATCAGCTTCAGGGAAGGATGGACCTCGATATCGCGAATGAAGATTCTGTCTCCAATGTCTAGATTGCTCACATCTACCTCGATTTTAGAAGGAATGTGCTCGGCTGGGCACATGTACCTTAGGGTCTGTCTTATCCTGTTCAGAAAGCCACCTGATTCACATACATTGGTTATAGGGGAAAGTATTAGATGCAACGTTTATAGTTGAACATAGAAATCCCGTATTCAGATAGGAGAGACCTTGAGTTGTACTAGGAAATAGATAGGGTTATGGGAAATTTGGTTACACAACAAACAGCAATACACCGAGCTTCATATGTCCACTCCCCTAGTATAGTAGCTTGTAAAGTATGAATTGGTATTGGAGACAATTTAGCAATTTCAAAATATGGTTCACAAAAAAGGTGCTAGTTTCCCTCTGTTTCTATCTTTTTTCATTCATCAACCCGTTCATATCCTTCCCTTGCTTTCTACGACTGTGCTAGAGCTAGAAGATAGAGCATGATAATGACTTTAAAACAGTTACATGGTTTACTTATGAGGCTGAGAGTTACGGTATGAACAGGAAAAGTGATTAACTTGAACGGTAACGACAGTAAAAGACGGATAAGAAATATGACCTCTGTTTCAAAATAAGAGGCCATTTTCCCATCTGTGTGTAAATTAAGGATAAATTATCTATAAAAGACTTTCTCCTTATAACCCTAAATGCTTCAAGAACCTACAGAGAATTAACTTATCTCAGGGATATTAGTTGCATAAGAGTGGATACTTATTTTGAAATAATTTTGTAGAGGTGGACACTTAATTTTAAACAGAAAAGGGTTATGTAAAAGAAGTTGTAGATTGAACACAATTCTCACAAAAAAAAAAAAGGTACACTGACAAAAAAGAGATTAGGAGTTTTAGTCAAGGTACGTGCAGAATGAGAAGAGGATCGAAAAATGACGATACTGGTTTGGTAAACTGCACTGCTTGGATTTCTTAGGCCTTTCACAAACACTACAAAGACATCTCTTCTATAGCTTTGAGGAGGAAAATCTTGATGCAGAGAAGCATAATATATAACAAGTTATTAAAAACTCAAATTAATCTTGCCTCCCTGGGATAGTGTGAGAATGGATGAGAAATGAATGGATAGAAAAATTCACAAGGATCCATTCTCTTTTTGCACCAGAGAAACTAAAGAAAGTAACCTAAATATGTAATATGCTTGAAAGTAACCTGATTTCAAATGCTACCACAATCTATTGATAGTAACAACACCTTCTAAACTTACTAACCAAAGGAATTCATTCTGGTATCAAAAAGCTCCAATTTTCATAATTCAATCTTTTGATAGGCAAGTAGTTTGGGATCTCTCTACACAACCGAGAAATTTACAAGCTTAGAGGATTCATAAACGCCTTGAACACATCCCGTCAAGTTTCCTACTAATCTAAAATCCTACTCACAAGGATCATATCACAATAATTCATGCAACAAAATCACAATCCATCAATTCGAAAACCACTTTCAATGAATACCTGTTTAGCTGACTATCAATTCAGCGACAATATCTATCTGAAAAATCTAAACGCCTTGAACCCATCACACGTCAAGTTTCCTACTAATCAAAACTCTTACTCACAGTCACAGGGATCATATCACAATAATTCACGCAACAAAATCAAATCCAACATCACAATCTATCAATTCGATAACCACGTTCAAGGAATATCCGTGACTCCATGTAGCTGACTATCAATTCAATAACAAAATCTATACGGAAAATCTAAACGCCTTGAACCCATCACGTCAAGTTTCCTATTAATCTAAACTCCTACTCAGAAGGATCATAACACAACAATTCACGCAACAAAATCAAATCCAACACCCTGATCCATCAATTCAAAAACCACTTTCAAGGAATACCCGTTCAGCTAACTATAAATTCAGTAACAAAATCTATACGGAAAATCTAAACACCTTGAACCCATCAAGGTCAAGTTTCTACTAATCTGAACTCCTATTCACAATGATCATATCATAATAATTCACACAACAAAACCTACTCTCCCACCACAACCTATAAACTCAAAAACCACTTTCACGGAATACCCAATTAGCCGCTGACTATCAATTCAGTCACAAAACCTACACCTAAAAAAACTCCAGTCTACATCCAGAAGCAAACACTCTTCATTCAATCTATGGCAACATTATGAAAAACAAGAAACAAAGAACGAACCTTTCTGAATACCAGGACAAACATCTTCTCCTTTGAACACAACAGGCACGTCAACCTTCAGCTTAGTGCCCTCATCAGCCCACACAAACACCAAATTCAATACCTTCCCAGTAGCTTCATCTCTGTGAATCTACAATCCCCAAAACAAAACAAAACAAAACAATCAAACCCACACCCAAATCAATTCACATACACAAACAACCAAATCACCCGCAAACCCTTACTTTCACCGGCAGAACGGTCCCGGACTCGATCAGCGTCGACGACCCAGCTCCGGCGCGGATCTGGATCGGGAACGTCGTGGAGCAGAAGAAGGGGAGCCCCACGGACTTGAGGATGGTCTTGATCTGCTTCACCTCCGTCGTCAGGAGTAGCTTCCTCGCCTCCGGCCGGCCGCTAGGGTTCTTATCCAGGAGCTGCTGCGCGAAGACGACGGTCGGGACTCGTCCCTGAGACCTGTCCCTCGCCGAGACTCGGTTCCCGGTGAAGTCCCTCGGGATCGCTTGGATCGTGTGGTAGAGGAGCCTCTGGGAGGATGTTGTCGGCGACGTAATGGGGGATCCGACCACCACTCTCAGGCCGCCGCCGGCGGCGAAGCGGCACAGTTTCGCCATTTCCGATCTCATGGTGTCTTCGAAAGCGAGGTTTGGTTTTGGTGTGCTGTGAGCGAGGGTTTATGTGTTGTGGGGCTATGAGGTTTATGGGTTTTGGGCTTTTTCTTCTTAGTGGGATTCAAAACTGGGCTCACATAGGTTTCACGGCCCAAACAATGAACATGTTAAATGGGAGGGGTTTGTTTTGGACCCAAAACTGGTTCTAAATTGAGAATCGAGCTGAACTGTATTTAAAAAATGGAGAATGTCAATGTCACCATTTTGTTCTCAACTCTTCCCACCTCGCGAGACAAGCTACCTTTTGCTATGAGCCTCTTTTCCTTTTGACCATCTCTTCAAAAAAACGTTCGACTTACATGTGTTAAGCATGTAGCCAGCCTTTCTTCTGAGCCAGGATCGAACTCCAATTATGGCCTAACATTTATATGTAGTGGTAGAACCTCATGAAGAAGCGATTCAGGTCTGGGTGAGTTGAGCTAAAAATTGATCACGTGGAGGATATCTTCTTGCTCGAGGCTAGTGTCAGATTTGGGGTATTTTTTTAACTTTATGATTGATTAGAGAATGTTTGTGTTTTCAAAAATCTTTTCGTAAGATACACGAGAACCGGGAATAGTCGGTCGCGCACCGGTAGTATACACGAACACGAGCTGTACACGCACATGCACTTCTCAAACTGTACGGTCGGATACTGTTCTATAAGCAATTACCCAAACACCATTTTCCCTTGTTCATGGTTCTCATCACGGGGCATGCAAATAAAATAAGTCAAAAGACAAAAATTAAAATTATTCTCCCGAGTTAATAATAATCAGTTGATTATTAAATCAAAAAGCAGATTTTCACCAGAGTAAGAATATTTAATTTTACTTAGATATGGAGAACTTTAAAATATTGAATTAAATTAAATTAATTAGAACTCTTTTAATAACATTTTAATTTATGTTATTGTTTTATCAGCTAATTTCATGAACAACCACGTTGAGCAATGTAAGGGTATCGAATTATGGATGATTTAAATATAATTAATATACTAATAATAATTTAAATTGGTTTGATTCAATGAGCATTAGTTAAGACTTACGATACATAGTTCACCGAGATTATCAACCATAAGCTACAATTAGAAGTTTGTTAAACGAACCATTTTCAAATCAATATTAGAAGAAATCAGTTTTGAACAATCCCAAGCAGTTACTCCAAATCAATGATTATGTCATCATTAAACATGATTAACATAAAGGACATAATGGTAATTTCCGTTTACAGGGACAAAGAGGTAACTAACTCAGGGGAAGCAACCAGGATGGTGGGTCCCACAAAAAAATAACAATCAGCAGATCCAACGGTCAGAATCCAATCTCAGAAATATCGCGCCACAAAAATTCAGCGCAATACAAACCGTTACGTCACAGAAACATCACTCTCTCTTTCCTTCTTATTTATTTATTTATTAATTAATTTTACTATTTATTTCCTTTTCTGATACTTATTTCTAAATTCATCTCTATCTTTTTCGATTTTCTCTTCTCCCCAAATTTGAATTCATATTTATTTCTGCATTTCTCTTGGATTGGATCAAATCGTCGTCTTCGCCATTTCTGGTGTAGCGATCAGCCTGATCCGTCGAGCTCGCGAGTTAAGCAGAAACTGAGATCAGGACACTGAGACTCGGAGCCAGGTCTGAGGTGATTGATTTTGTTCTGTTGCGATGGTCGATCCTGTCGATTTTGATGCGATTTGTTCTGTTTTAGTGTTTGGATTTTCCGATCGGGAGAGAAAATGGAGACAGATTTTCTGTTTGGATGCCGAGATTGTGAAGCTTTCGTTCTGATTTCCTGTGATTTTGGTTTTGATTCCAGAAAACAGATCTGGAAAAATCGCCAGATCGAGTGGAGCGGTCGAGTTTTCTAGAGCTTTTGCACGACGAAGATGTGGCGATTAATTTCAAATTTATTAACATTTTCTGCGGAGCGGTGAGTTTTGCACCTGCCGATTAGTTTGTTTTTTATATATTTATTTTCGTTCTCTGCAATCGTTTCATAGGGCAATGTAGATCGTTAAAGCCCAACTCGCTAAATCTCGAATATAGGGCAATGGCCGCCACGGTTCGTGTGGCCGTATGTCCACCAGCTTATAATATTTATCTTTTACTGTTATTTCGTTTGCAACCTTTATATTTCGATTGAGTGGTAATAATTGAATCTGAACATTTGATTCTCATCATATTTGCAAATTTAATGTTTTTGATGTAAATCGTGCCTGGATTTGTCTGGTTGGGCCTATATATCGAGCATAGATGGAAATGGACCCAGACCATTTCTCTCGTATGGCGATTATTAGTATGATTCCAATAACTAATGAAGCCGGAGGAAGGGTTCGGTTCTGGAACCGTACCCACCCTCAATCAGACCTCCTGCTCATTAGATCAGGGGTTTGTCACTTCACTCGGAGCCTTTAACATGTGTACAGATCTTTTGAGCAGCAACAAGAGATTTTGAGGTTTGTGAACGGCGGGTTTGATGGAAATGGGTTTAATCAGGTCAATGTAAGTTCATTGGGTCTCGGGACGTTCGATAATGGGTACCAGGTTCAAGCCCTGCAAGAACAAGCACAACTCTTGCTGCAACGACCTCATCATACCCAACAACACAGGTCAGGAAGTGAGGAGTGTTGATCCGTCTTCCTTTTAGATAGGGAACCCGAAACCCTTGCCACATGGCGCCTTCAAAATTTTTTTCATAATTCTTTCACCTCTTGTACTTCTCTCTGGAGTGCATCCCTATATACATGGGTGTGTGTGCATTTCTTAGTTTGACTTTTCATGGAAAAAACTAATATAACACATTTACATGTGCTTTTTTCATTTTATATGCAGCCCAATTCTGCATTATAAAGTGTGAAAATAGAGAAACCAAGAGTTTTAGTTGTTGTCTCAAAAAAGTCCAGCATTTTTGTTGGAATTTCGAAGAGCGCTACCTATTATTAGGTTTGCTTTCTTGTGAATTACAATAGAGAAAGTTCTTTCACGTAGAAAACAATAGGAAATAAACTAAATCTAAACCCTAGTGAATAATGGGTTAACTTTAATAGGTCTTACATAATATTACCCCTAATAAACTTAACATAATACTAACCCTAATTTACCTGATCGACACTCATAACGGAAAAACATTTAAGCTATGTATATTTAGGATCCCAATATGAGAACTTAAATTGCTTAGAACTTTTCATTCTATGCATATTTTTGAAATACTATTTTATGACCCAATCATGAATCATAGGTTGCTAGAGAAAATTTTGTAGTTTTGGGAGGCTAGTCAAGTGATTAAAACCCATATAAATGAATTGGAATTAATAAGAGATTAATCAGAGATTAGTCTCAAATTTTTAAGACAACGAGGACAGACCCTACTGCAAATTTTGAACAAAAAAATTGTGTAGGAAAATTTAAAAAATACAAAGATTTGCTTAGGTTT
The DNA here is from genome assembly GCA_036897365.1 of Geranium brycei. Taxonomy (NCBI): domain Eukaryota; kingdom Viridiplantae; phylum Streptophyta; class Magnoliopsida; order Geraniales; family Geraniaceae; genus Geranium; species Geranium brycei. Next base: position 2,198 of record JAYMTP010007478.1, on the reverse strand, counting down.
CTATTTTCCTTGTTTGGGGTGGGCCTGTATTTTCCTCAGGCCCATTAAGGAGACTTGGAGTCTTATTGGGCCTAATCAAGCCCAATCCAAATTATCCTAGCCAATTGTTCTTTTTTCTTTTTTGATAAAAATTTAAAGTAGGGCACACAAAAACAGTGAGATAAGTTGGTGAGAGTGACTCTTTTTTGGTGTGTACCAATTTAATTGTCCTTTATATATTGGGGACCAGTTTAGGATGTGATGGCACTTTGGTAAATAACTAAAAAGTTGTGTCACCAAGTTTGAAAAATCACTCAATTGATTAGCTAAATTTCAAAGTTTTTCTCAATCATGTCTCATCTGATCCTTATGCTATGCCATACTCACAGCTCACCTATGATGGTCCATTTATGTTTTCCATAAATAATTGGAAACTATAGGGTAGGCACTAATTGTGTATAATATTTGTTATTTTACATATATGAGCAATACAAATTTATTGATATTTACTTTTTTATTTTCTTTGATTTAGAATAACAAGTTCCTACAAATTATAATACTTTTATTTTGGTATTTAATTTTCGGCTTAACTCGTGTTTATCACCTGAAACAGTTATCAATTCACTCACATTTTTAGTGAGCTGACATGAACATAGATGATTGCACGTCAATATGACGTCGATAGATTATCATATTAAAGTCATAAAATTAAGAATTTGATATTTCGAGCCATCGAATGTGACTACATCGGTTATTCTATAAACCCTAAATCTAAAAACATTGAATGTGACATTTACCTCTCTCATACTATATTTGATTTTTTAAATACAAGGGTATTTTCGTTATTTTTGACAAAAATTAACAAAATTTTGACCAAAAATTAACGCTATTGGGGATAACTGAAAAAGTAGTATACTTCAGAAACTCTACAGAACACATTCTATAAACGAAAAAAATAAGTGAAGACTGAATATAATACGAGAGAGATAACTGACAATTTTCCTTTCTTGTAATAATAAGTGCACAGTGTTAACGTGTGTTTTGGGTCTTCTCATGAATCTTTCAAGGGAGCTTGACCTCAAAAAAATGAGTGAGACTACCAAAGCATCTTTTGGAGCAATCCCAAAACCATCACTTCCTTTGTTTCAATTTCAATAAAAAAGAAACCCATGAATGCTTTTTTTTTTTCCTTCTGAAACTAAGAGGCAGACAAAAGGCATATTAAAAAGTCTTGAAGAAGACGATCACCATGATCTCGATTCACTTTAACAACATGGATTTTTGCAGTAATTTACATAAAGTAAATTACATGCTTGTATAATATAAATTTTAAAAATATTCGATTCATTATATTGAAGCGATTATACATTTTCAGTCCTTAAGACTCAAAAAAAATTAAAAGAAATATCACGTCAAGACTTGAATCCAAATCGCTAACTTAATTAGAAATTTATAAAATAACAATTACACTCTTAATTGAATCTCCAGACTTCGAATAACAACGATGTAAACTATATTTTCTTTTCTTTTACGATTTTCACTATTTATGTATTTTACCAAGAGCTGCGTGCTAAATAAAATACTCTTAAAGATTTCCATAATAATAATGCTAATTTGCACAACAAAAACATCCTCAAAACAGCAACAATTACAACATCATGTCAATGGTTAGAAATAAACAAATACTCAAAGTTAAAAGGAAATTAAACTATAACTTCTCACCCTAAAATCAACTCTCTCTACACATTGCATCTGCAAAATTCACATTCGATCTCGGATCTTGATTCCGTCACACGGCAACTCCATCGCCGCCGTCGAGCCCTCCTCCCCAGCTATGCCCCTCCGTCTTATCGTCTTCCTCGGCCTCGACGCTCTCGTCCCCGTTGCTCGAGACTCCCTTTAATCTGCACAGAGGCCCTTGCGGAGAGCCCGACGATGACTCTCCGCACCGGTCCTTGTCGGTCCAAGAACCGGGGAGTTTCCGGATGTGGAGCCTGTATTTCTGCAATGAGAAAAGCAAATATGTAAGAAGCACAGAATGCTATATAAGCTCGCACACTGTTATATACACAAGCCGGGGAAATAATGCACGTAGAAACAATCGAGCAGGACATAGACACGGCATCCAAAACAGACGAACGCTATGATACATGTCAACAGTCCAACCCACATAAAAGTTCAAAGTGGAGACACATGCTATGATATAAGTCGGTGAACAT
>JAYMTP010007477.1:0-10957 GCA_036897365.1 Geranium brycei | reverse complement strand
TGAATTTTCTTCGAATTATAATTAATAATCATGTAATTTTTACGATTTATCATAAATAATAGAAAGTTTTAGTTAGTTAATTAAATACATAATACTTATATAATAAATTAGTTAGCATAAGTTTTTTTTTGAGGGAAGCATAAGTTAATAGGAGTTATTAAGAAGTTATTTTACATTCAAAATTTAAACTTATATAAAAAAAACAGACAAGCAAACTAAGAGGATTCGGCAAGCAAACAATCAAAGGAGGGGCAAATAGTTTTTTTTAAAATTTGTATATTAAAAAAAATCTGATAATGCTTTAAACATGGTTCCATGATAGTTCCGGAGACCAATCGACTCGAACCAATTAGCATCATGCAGAGTCACGGCCTCCATCTCATACGGATGGAGGAATCTCGTGATCTCACTGCAAATCGCATTAAACCAACTTCCTCGATCAACCATGTGATCGATATAAGAGTTGCGAATTTTTAATGATCTAAGTCCTCCAAACTCTTTGTGTTTATCAGGATCAACCCATCGACGTCAGAGAACCCCCGATCCCTCCCAGTTCCGAACCCAATATTTATACAATAAAAAATAAAATTATTTGCAAGTATATTACGTCAGATCGAGCCTAAACCTTCTTGTTACACGTTGACCTGAAAAGTAAACGGAAGTCAACGGAGGTTCAAAGTCAATTTGACTTTGACTTCTTGTAATGCATACACATAGACACGTGTTGACTCCACATCGTATGAGCTTATTCATCTTGCTCCCTCGCCACGTGACCCACACGTGTTGACTTCATATCTCCAAAGTGTCATTTCTATATAAATATGCATGTTATATATATGTCACGTGCTTGTATGTATGTGTATATATAATACGAGTTAAGATAAATATACAGTCTCCTTTTCAAAAATAAATATCTTATTTAAATGAAAATTATATTTTTACAAAATATAAAGAAATAAGATATTTAAATATTTTGATGATACGATTTTAGTAATATATCCTTACTGTGGTTTATAGGAGATCTCAACCCATAAATAAGGTTTATATTTCCGCAATTTAAATGCAAATTACTTGGATACGAACCCTCGTTTGATCTCTGTGAAATAGATCTGAATATTAGACAGTTACAATACTTGACGAACAACGATTACATGGGTTTGTTTGATTTCTGTAAAATCGACCCGAATATTAGACAATTACAATACTTGACAAACAACAATTACGCCCTCTCTTACAAGGTTCCTGACACCAACTGAATCACTCGCGAGTGTCAGTATGTTTTCGTACGAGCGCCAAGCAGATGAACAAATCTTTCGATAGCGCTCTTTAAACTTGAAGTATATACAATCTTAAAATATATTTCAAGTGTATGATGTGTTATGTGGTCTCAAACAAAGTCAAATACATTTAAGAGGAAATTCATTTCTTTAAATAATAATTTAATTTAATTTTTTATTATGTTTAAAAGACTAAAATACGGTCGAGTATCGATTAAATTTATACAGGATACCCTTAGTGCACACTCTCCTTCCTCCCTATCAACATTATACAACACAAACAATATATGCAGAGCATTAGGTCAATGAGGTGACCAAATTACAAAAGCAATACATATTTGTTAACCCAATGATTCTCTTATTAGTTTATTACTTCAGAGTGAAGCTACAGATGATTCTTCATCAATGGAGTTCCAGTATCTGTTGTGCAGCCACAGTGAATCAGCCTCCACTGCATAGCCATCTTCATTGCGATTCCACCCGAAATATGCATGACTTCTGTTCTTTATCTCCAACATTCCATGTCCGAAGCTCGCTTCCCTGAAAGCTGAGTAGCTCGGCTGTGGATGCGTCATGCTGCACACAGCAATTCACAAACGGTTCTTGGATATGCATTGAATCGATTATGATCCCACTGAGATTAGTCAGTACGACAAATTGATTACGGAAAATGGCAAGGACCTTCAGTATACTATCAGGGTGATGTGTACTTTGTCAATGTTGAGGGCATTTTTGTTATTTTTATACAAATACACACATTTTGCACAACAAAATCAAAGTTCACATCACCTTTTTGCCATTAAGAAATACACAACACACTCTTGCAAAAGTGTGATAGTATACGGCAGATTTTTGCCATTTTCCCAATTGATTATAATTGTAGTATCTGATGTTCGAGCTTCAGTAATTTGATCTTGGCGAAATTTTGACCACCTCTTGTAGTGGTATCTATACTAATGTAACCTAACTGAATTTGTAGTTTGCACAGAACTTGAGAAGTTTAAAAACGGTTTAATATGTTTTGAACCGATTCTGACCTCACTGAAATTAGTCAGGACGATGGTCTAGCTGTTCGGTCAGCAAGTCAGGATTCAGGGGCAAAACGGTCGGTATGGGGTCCCAAGGTGTAAAGAGGCCTCTGGCCCATGGTATCTTATATTCGGGATTTGATGATATGGTTTGGCCGTGATTTTGACCACCTATTGGATTAGGGTTTCTTGTTTCTCTATTTCTTATAAGGGTATGGTGTATACACTACCACTGTTCTAAAACATGCTAGGAGCTAGCAGGGTGAAGAGGGCCTTCTGGGGACTGATCGGGAATTAACCGAAAAATAAATCGGTAATTAAAAGAGTATTAATAGGTGACTAGTCAGGATTAATCGGGGACTAATCAAGCAAGTCGGGAATTAACATAGTTCTATTATTAGCACCAGCATGTACCGCATAAATGCATAGGCGACACAGAGGTCTCTATGATGACTAACCCAAGCATTTATCCGTCATCTGTGCACCTTCTTATGCGACACAAGTGTTTATCTGTGTCGCCTAGGCATGTGATAAGCGAGCCTAATTTTGTAAAGGCTCCTAATATGCTGCCTATAATACTGTGAACGATAAATAACATGGCGAACATACTTTTTTGCTAGTCCCTCGCAGTTTCCTCCGTCTCCAACCGTTATGTAAACTGGTGCAGATTCGTCGCTCGCGGGGCTGCACTCTGCATTCGTGATATTGTATGCAATATTCGATACGCGCTCCTGTCGTGCAAAAAACTCGAAGTTACAAGAACTGTTATAAGAACATAAGATTTGCAAAGGATATGGTTGAAACTATTTATGCACTTACAGAGCGCTCATAAGCATGGACATGCCCTGCAAAGACGACGTCGACCTTGTACTCCACAAACCAAGCCTCGTACATGACTCTCATGGTTTCTCCTTCCATGTAGTGATTCACGTAGCTATTATACCAAGGAGAGTGCATGAGAACAATGAGCCAAGGCGTCTCGCTCCTGTTCACCTTTGGTAGCTCGCTCGCGAGCCACTTGTATTGAGGCGTGTACTTCCCTGTCGAAAATAAAGCTGGTTCGTAAGCAACTTCAAATATACTGTTGGATATGGCTTTAATCGGTTCTTTAACCACTGTGGTTAGTTAGTGTGGCGCTCTCGCTTTCTGGGCTTAATTTGGGCCGACTATTGGATTAGAGTTTCCCGTCTCCCTTTTCCTATCAGTGAACCGCGTAAATATAGTGTTCTGGTGTTGTTCTAAAAACGCTAGGTGCTAGTCGGGCGGAGAGGACATTTAAGGGACTAATCGGGGATTAACAGGAAAATAAATCGGACTGAAAGATTAATCGAGATTTACAGAGGACTAGTCATGGACTAATCGGACAAATCGGAAATTTTAACGAATATTTGTAAGCATTTCAATAGATTTCTGCATCACTTTTCTATGTAGGATATAGATAGACACACCCAGTGCTATAAAAATATCCAACTTGTCGAATTAATCCCCGATAAATTCTTCAGTTCGATTTATTTTTAGATCAATCACGTATTAGTCTACAAAAGTTCCTCTCCGCCCAACTAGAGCCTAGCGTGTTTTAGAACACTGGACACGCCTAAAAGATCGGGATGATAGGTAGAGACACAAACTAGTTATATAAACTAACCTCTTCACTCACATCTTTTCAGTACAATAAGACCAATTATGATTCTCCATGGTGAATTGAAAACCATCGAAAGAAATGAAACTAATGGTGATATCAGGGATTGCATACCGTAAGCCGAGTAAGACGACAGGACAATGATATACGCCGAAGCCCTCTTGATGGAGTACCAGAGATGAGAAGTACTGTCCGATGGTTTGTACGGTGTGTAGTAACGGTGAGCGTAGGGCTTAAATGGTTGATCCTCACCCTGCACCAGAAATGTCACACTTCAGTGAAGCTTACAACAACCTTAATTGCAAATAATGTATCCGTTAGATGCTTACGTATTCGGGATCAAAATCGATCTCATGATTCCCCGCGGTCCAAATCCAAGGCTGGTAAGCTGCGCTTCTCTCGGTGAGCCTTCCCCATGTATCCCACCTGACATTGTCGTGAAGAGGATAATCGTCCGCGTAAGAGAGATCCCCGACAAACAGCAACGCCTGTCCTTTCGCCGGGCTTGATTCATAATGGGCGAGCGTCCTGTTCGAGTCGTATGTCTGGCCAAGATCGCCTGCATCCAATGCTTAACGTATCAAGATCGGTGTTGTATAAATCGCTAGGCGCCAGTAAGTCGGACAAGACTGGCGGGACTAGGCAGATTTCTATTTTGTTAATTTATACTAATCTATATAAATATATTTCAAAGTACATACAACAAAACTCATATTTTAATTACCAAAACTCATATTTAAAAATCCTTATGACAAAATTTATGAGTCATGACTCATAATTCATAATCGAACAGGGGCAATTCAAAGAATTTCAAAGCAAAAGTGTACTTGAAACTCAAACCTATATCTTTCTTCACAAATGGACTGTAACATCTTCAAAATGGGAAATGGAGTTTGTTCTCAGGATATACCTATGATTCCAAATGTGTATGGAACATCAGGACCGACTTCAGGAGGAGTGGAAAACCAGAATCGTCGCGTTGTGTTACCGATTCCAACTTCATAGTAATATTTAGTGTCGAACTGCGCGGTTAACACATATAATACAGTTAAGTTATCAAGTTCGACACGATGCATTTGAGATTGATGGTAAAGAGAGAGAACGAACAGGTTCGCTCATACCTCCAAGCCGTTGATGGTGGTGTGATGGATATAACCAGAAGTGTAGTTGATGTACTTGTAGGAAACAACAATGCCGTCAGCACTGTGTTTGTATGTGCTATTATTTTCAGCCCAGTAAATCACAGTATTTGAACCCGGTTCGTCATGAGTGACCCAAGAAACAATCACGCCCTTCCCCGCGTGATCTCCTTGCGTGATGTGCACCTTCAATAACAACAATTAGCAAATCGCAAGCGGTATAATGAAGTCGGGATTAAAATTTTATGTTCAGGACATTCTGATCCCTCGAGAAGCAAAGATTTAATGAAGTGGAAAATCATGATGAATCAAATCAAGAACACTCGACGATTAGCAAATCACCAAGAGCTTAATATCTCCCGCGATAGGAAATCACAAGCTATTCAATGAGGTGGGCATTAACATTAACATTTACATTGATGAAATTCCAATCCTCCTTCAAGAAGCAACGGTTTGATGAACTGGATAAGCATAATGAATCAAGAGCACTCGACTTATAAATAGAAATTAGAATTGAAGCTCGAGTTAGGTTATTAGGGACCAACACAAATTATAAAACATACGTTTCAGTTCAATGCAACTATTTTGCTCGGAAAATCGGAGTTTTCTTGATCCTGTGGTAACGAATAAAAGGCAACTATCAATAGCAGAAACCATAATGCAGTTTCCTTCTACACCCGCCTATCCAGCCGAAATCCCCATGTTCCTAAACCGGGAAATGCGTGCTAAATTATTCCTTTGCAAGGACAAATAGGAAACATATCCTAAAAGACATATGCAAGTTTTGCACACACTTGCCTTTTTCTCTTGATATAGTACCAATCTGAGTTATTGTGAAATCTCAATAAGTTTGAAGACAACTAACTTCACACTATATCACCACCAAGAAACACAGCACACAAAATGTCTAGCATCAATCTTGTCAGTATTCGACAGTGTTCTAAAAAACGTTAGGCGCTAGTCGGGTGAACAGAGACTTATAAGGACTAATCGTGTTTTAGTCGGATTAAACGTCAGACAAGTCGGGGATTTTTAGAAGACTGATATACAATAGACAACTTGCAATATCAACTTGTGAACCCGAGCGCCCAAACAATAGTAGATACCAATCATCATCATTCAATTTCCACCCTCAATCAAAGAAACGAGCAACTATTCACTAATTTCATCACAAACAAGCAAAGAACACCAACATGGATAATCATCGCACAAGCCGGAGATTTTTAGAACACTGATAAACAATAAACAACTTGCAACATTCACTTGTGAACTCGAACGCCCAAACAATAGTAGACATCAACCATCATCATTCAATTTCAACACTCAATCAAAGAAATGAGCAACTTATTGACCAATTCCATCACAAACAAGCAAAGAACACAAGCATGGATAATCAAGAAACAGACCTGTTGAGGAGCATTGTATCCAGGAGGAACCCGAAACACATCACTGCAGAGTGGCATGTCGAGGGACAAGTTAGCAGATCGAACATAGTCGCTGGTCCTTCCTCCACAGCAAAAATCCCCAGAACCCAAGAACAAAACAAGAACTCCAGCAAAAACCCACCTCGCTCCCACCTCCATCTTCCCAGAACAATCAAGAAGCTCTCAGAGGACTTCATACAAACAGGTGGTGTGCAGAATATTCGGGGACAGATCCGAATCTCAAGAACCCAACTTCCAATGATCTATTTCAACGCGAGAAACCAATAGAGTGACTGTTGATGGATAAGAGTGTGTTCTTGGGTTGGGTGTTTTGGGAGATAGAAGTGGAAAGCTATCCGTCGGTCAAAGAAGCGAAATGCCCCAAATTGGAAATTTTATGAACTATGCTATGTAAAAGTAAATTTGAGGACTATGTAGACCAAGAACCGGTCCCGATCTGAGATCTGAGTCGAATGGGAATCGCAAGATCGAGAATCGTGGGTAATTATTTGGATTCGGTGCTGAAATCAGAAAATCGTTGAATTCGGTTCGGGTCCGATTCTTACGGTGTAAAACCACCAAATAACCGAGTTTTTTTGCTCAACGAAGTGATTGATGATATATTGAAAATAATTAGCAAATGATCTCAAGTGGAGAACAAAAGCTAGAATTACATCGGGTAATAAAATTACCAAATTACATTGATATTGTGATTGAACTTGAAATTAAAAGAAAAGATTCGGACCGAGAATAAATCCTTTAGACCTTAATTATGGAGATAGTGACGATCCTATTCAGTCTTGATCCAAATTTTCAACCAACATTGAAATAACTCAGTTTCCTTGTTGAGGACTTTCTTGAAGTTGAGCTTGGGTTTGGCAAAGCAACGGGCTTGATGAGAAAGGCCATGAGCATTGTTCTTCAGGTGGGTAGCAATCTTAATGAAGAGGCCATGAACCTGTTCATCGTGCTTACATATTGTTCTCTAGGCGCGCTGCTAGTACTTGTTCTACCTACTTATGTGTCTCGGTCTCGCTTCTAAAGCAGAAATGAGAATTAGAAATGAGTTGAATCATCTCACTCGCATACAGTCATAATTTTTGGGCAAAATCTGAATTGAATATCATGTTCATAATCACTGTAACACTAATCAATCTCATACAATTATCAATTATATTTGAAATCAGAATATGCAATACCATAAAACTAAGATCCCAATAATTACAATCAAGTCTCAATCGCAAATTTCTTCTTGTACGATAAAACAAAATAATACGTCGAGTCCATCTGTCGGGTGAGCAAGGTTTAGATGTCGCACGATGTTATGATGGCGGACAGGAACATTCGAGGCCATAACGGGGCTATGATAGAGCCATGGCATATTTTCATTTTTTTTACTTTTTTAATATAATTGAATTTACATATATAATAAAAATACACATTAAGCTACAACATGGCACAATTTTTCCATTTTCCAAAAAAAACAAATATTGGTCCCTTCAAAAAATATCATATGCACTTATTTAAAAAAAATTATGACCCATTACACTTATGTTAAGGAATTAAAAATGATTAGTAGTCTAATTGAGAAGATCCTCATTTATCTCCGGCATATATTCTACCAAATTAAATTAATTAATCACATTCAAGATTCCACCAATCATGAGAAGAAAAAAACGTTGCTATAAAAGGCTCATAAATAATAAATCCAGAGCCATTAAAACCTTGCCTTGTTCTTCACCATTTTTGCTCTCAAAAATAAAAAAATGTTCCTAAAAGTCAACTCCTTCACTAAATGATTTGCCTCAGCCCCAACAAGGCAATCACATTTTGCTACCCCTCTAAATAGAGACAAATTCATTGAAATTCTCACTACCCTTTTCAAAAATAGTCTAAAAACCTCATTTTCTATCATGGCATGAGTTCAAATCGAAGAGTCTTAAGTTTCATATCAGATAAACGAACACGGAGAAGTGCAAGAAATTATTAAGGTAACAATTTTTGTGTTTTGTTTGTTGTGTAGAGGGTTTGGTTTCTGATTTGGGTTTTTGATTTGTTTGAGGAAGAGGACAATGTCGTCATCGACTTTGGTGAGCAATGGGAGCGTTGACTATAAAGGGAGGATTGCGGACAAGAAGTCAACGGGAGGATGGAAGGCTGCTCCATTCATCATAGGTGAGTACTTTTTCCTCAATTGCCTTTTTGGGTTTCGTTGTGCGTTGAAGTTTGGTTTCTCGTTTAAAAGATGTAGACATAATTATCGTTTCAATGAGAGTATCTGATTTTTGAATGACCCGAGCAAGCGCCTTCCATCTACTGTTTGAGACCCCATCTACTCGACTAGAATCTAACGTTCTTTAGAAAAATGTTTGCTCCTACACCTCAGTCGGGTTTCTTCTATCTAGACCTTAGTTCGGATTGTCTTTGACCTAAACCCGGGCCACTTTTGACTTATTCTCCATCCCGGGTCATCTTCGACCAAGACTCTCGCCCTGAGCGAACAACACATCTGTTTAGATCAGTGTTCTGAAAGTTATCGATTTGTCTGATTAATTCCTTATCAGTTATTGGCTAATATTTTGTTAATCTCTAATTAGTCCTCAAAACGATGTTGTGAGAATCCCTGATCTGTCCGACTAGTCCCAGATTAATTCTCTGTAATTCCCCGTTAATCTTTCATTTTGATTTATTTTTTCGATTGATCCCTGATTAGTCATCAGAAAACCTTCTCCGACTGACTAGCACCTATCAATTTTTCAAACACTGCCTCAGAATGCTCTCTCCATCCGACTGGCGTTTTTTTAGAGCATGAATTTTGTCGCGACTTGACAAACACCCTCAGTCTTCACCTGTTAATTAAGACATGGGCGCTGAGGTGGATCAGACTTTAACATGATATCTCTACCTGAACGCGCAGTGAACGAAGTGGCGGAGAGGATCGCGTTCTACGCCATAGCGGTGAACATGGTGACATATTTGGTGCTGGAGATGCACGAGCCGATACCGGTCGCCGCGAACCACGTCACAGACTGGATCGGGGCAGCCTACGTTCTTACCATTCTCGGGGCCTTCGTCGCCGACGCCTACTTGGGCCGTTTCAAGACGATCATAGTCTTCTCGTGCGTCTACGCCACGGTAAGCTCCGATTCAATTCCCTTATTGCCCAATCAACGAACATGCATGATCCCTATAAATGCACACACATTATTGATGTATCTTTTCAAATTTGGTCGTCTCTATTTATTGCATATTTATTTGAGTTAGTTTAGTCAGTCATGTGACAGAATTTAATGAGAGAATTAATATTGAGTGACCTCATAGGGAAATGTGTTGGAGTAGGTTGCGATAATCGAGTTCAATTTGAGGTTAAACTCATTTAATAACAGATGAGCTGGAGTCAAATTTAAAATTTAAAATTTAAAAATCGTAAGTCCGTAAGAATACTTGTTTAAAATTTAATTAATTATATATTTTTTATTGAATAAAACTAATATTAATTCATTGTTTTTAGCAATGAATTTTGTTTTGAAAACTAGACGAGCTGAACAGAGTCGATTCGAAAACATTCAATTCGGACCCATACATTTGTCCTATACACGCACCATAACACAACATCAAAATTATCTTACCATAAATAATTAAAGTAAGATTTCTCGAATTATTGATAACAAAAACACGATTGAAACCAATTCGCATCCAAAAAAATACACAAAACAACAGGTTCAACCTCGACTAGGTGTCCCGTCATTTCCAAAACATATATTAAAACAAACGTCAGATCGTAACATATGATTTGAATCACGTCAGTTCCAGTTCCTTTCAGATCGATTTAGTATTTATGTTTTTACGGGCCTAATCGAAAGCCCATTGCCCTTCTTAATGGGCCTAAAGCCCAAGTCCCACTCTCACCTCACATTGTACCTTTTTTCATAGGGAATGGTATTGTTAACGCTCTCCGCATCCATGGACGGCCTGCGGCCCGCGGCGTGCACGTCCCGGCCGTGCCCGCCCGCCACGGGACACCAGACGGCCGTCCTCTATGGCGCGCTCGCCCTCATTGCCCTCGGGACGGGCGGGATCAAGCCGTGCGTGTCCTCCTTCGGGGCCGACCAGTTCGACGAGGCGGACGAGGAGGAGGTGGTCAAGAAATACGCCTTCTTCAACTGGTTCTTCTTCGCCATCAACATGGGGGCCCTCGTCGGGATCACCGGCCTGGTCTACCTGCAGGAGAAGGAGGGCTGGGGGCTAGGGTTCGGGGTCCCGGCCGGGGCCATGGTCTTGTCCATTTTTGTAATTGCCGGCGGGTTTGGGTATTACCGGCACCAGCGGCCGATGGGGAGCCCGTTCACGAGGTTCCTGCAGGTTTTCGTGGCGGCGGCCAGGAACAGGGGCTCGCCGTGGGGCCGGCTGTACGAGGTGGAGGGCGGAGGGTCGGACATTGTTGGTGCCC
>JAYMTP010007476.1:0-10957 GCA_036897365.1 Geranium brycei | reverse complement strand
CCGGTTCTACCCAATTAGACCCAATTGGATGATTAATTGGGAGATTAAGGGTCTGGTTAACTAGTCTAGCTTTATAGCTTTGCCCAATTAGACCCACTTAATGTTATATTAATACATTGTTCAATTTATGGTGAAAATTATGCACAATTAAACTCTTTTGTAAGCAAAAATTTAAATCGAAATACAAAAAATACTAATTAAAACTGTTAGAACCGGTTAATCAGCGGTTCGCATTCTCAATTCTGGAACCGAACTGAATTGATTCGGATCCCAATTTTCAGACCCAAATCTGATCTGATACCCGCGGTTCTCGGTACTTCGGTTCGGATCCGGTTTGGATCTCGGTTCGATTTCAGTTTTGGGTAAAAAGTGTTCACCCCTACTGAAGCTCAATAATGACACATTAGTCTTTTAAACTAAAAAAACATTAAAAAAATGAAAACAATATTCTCTTTCCGTCACTAGCCAACGTCACCACCACTTCTTGAATCACCGTCTTCATATTCAAAGCAAATCGATTACAGTGAAGGAAGTAGGACGATGAAGTGAGGTTGAAGATGATAACGTTGTTTTAAAAAAAATTAATTTTGTGTAAAAAACAAATGTGTCCTCGACTAATAACTTAATTTCTTATTCAACTGGGGGTAGAAAAGTCATTTTATATTATCAAATAATTTAAGTTTTCAAAATTTTGACAGAGGATATTTTGGACTTATCAATTACAAATTTTGTTAGATCTAACAAAATTACCTTTACTTTTAAAAAAATAGTTGGAATATCTGTGAAAAAAACTTCTAAGTTGAGTAAAATTAAGATAGAATATTTTATAACCCTAGGTTAGGGCTCGACTTCGCGAGGCATTTGAAGCTCTTGCAGGAGTATTTCACCCACTGGATTTGGGAAGGGTTACTAGAGTCGAGGAGGGTCGCCGAAGTCAGGAGTACTCTCTTTTGTTCTATCGACGTGAAGGGAACACAGATGGAGGGTGGCTGCATTTTAAAGGGATGGGTTGAAAGAAAAAAGATTAAGAGGGGTAGGGTTTTGATTCATATGCTAAACACTGCGTTTTAGGGGTGGGCACATTTTACCCAAAACCGAAACCGAACCGGGATCCAAATCGAATCCGAACCGAAGAACCGAGAACCGTGAGTATCGGATCAGATTTGGGTCTGAAAATTGAAAACCGAATTGATTCGATTCGTTTCTGGTTTTGAGAGTACAGAACCGCTAATTAACTAGTTCAGAACCGAACCGATTTTGGGGGTTTTAATTAGTATTTTTTGTATTTCAATTTTATGTTTTAGCCTAAAAACAGTTTAATTGTGTATAATTTTCACCATAAATTGAATAATGTATGAATATCACATTAATTTGATCTAATTAGGCAAAACTATACAACTATACCAAAGAACCGAACCCTTAATTTCATAATTAATCATTCAGTTGGGTCTAATTGGGTAGAACTGAGAACCAGACTGTAGAACCGCACCCAGAATCGGACCAATACCCACTTATTGGGTCTGGATTTGTGTCTCCAAAATGAAAAACCGATTTATTCAGTTTGGTCCGATTCTGACCGGTTCGGTCCGGTTCCAGTACCGTGCCCAGCCCTACTGCGTTTTGAAGATGGAGACGAGAAGTGGCCCAAGTGTGTCTTAATGGACCAGCTCGATCGGTTTGAAGATGAAGATATTGAACCATGGTTGACCGGTTCGGTTAACCGATTGGTTTAATCTTGTTGAACCCGAAACCAACCGATCTTCAGTCAATTTTCCCCATGACCAAACCATCCGGTTAACCAAACCGACCGATATGGTTCGGTTCGGTCGGTTTTGATCGGTTCGGTTGAGTGTATTGATAAGTAATTATTCTTTTTTTTACTTTACACACTGAAAATGAAAATTACAGAAATGGGTCGTGCTGCTGAGTGGTACGTACAGAGTTGTTGCCGTTAATGAGTCATCAATCACGCTAATCGCCACTGCTTGTTGGTCGATTCACTCCGATTCCTCGCCTCGCTCGAAACCCTAGCACCCACAGTTTGCCTCTATCCTGATTTTGGTAATTTCCAATTCGCCATTTTTCTTCTGCTTCTTTGTAATGGTTGAGTTATCATCTTGGTTTGGTCGTTGATGTGTATTCGGAATTAACGGCATTTGTGATCCGGCCCTTTTCCTGAATGTTTCTGTTTGAAGATAAAATTATGATTATCTGGCTGTTTCGTTGCTCGGAAAATTGTGGGCAAATTTGATAACATTGATGTTCGAATCTATTTCTCAGATTGTGTTGAAGCAAAATAATTATCATTTATTTCTAAGAATACCACTTTGTTGATGCACTAATGGTTCACTGGATATTATGCTCAATTTATGAATGATATGCTTGTTTGCTGAGAAAAAAGGGACACATCAACCTCCTCATTTGTGTTCTATTTAGATACATTGAAAATAAAAGGCAAGATAATCCTATTTGTTGGAATGTTGGTTAGGGATTTATTTATTTCCTTTTCTTTGTCCTATAGTTTCTCGCCTACTGATGCTTCTCTTCGAAACTGTTGGTTTCAAGGAGTAGTGTGAGAGGAATTGCAACCCTGATTTCATGGAGGGACTGGGAGGTGATAGTGAGTTTGATGCCGCAACGTCTCTTGTCAAGTGGAAAAATGAGTTCTCCAAGCATTTTCAGTACTATTTGGATAAATCTACCCCGCTCCCGCTTCATAGATGGCTTGGGACGTTGGCAGTTGCAATTGTTTATATTCTCCGTGTTTACTTTGTTCAAGGGTTTTATGTCGTCACCTACGGTCTTGGGATCTATATCTTGAATCTCTTGATTGGTTTTCTGTCACCCAAGGTAGATCCCGAGATTGAAGCTTTGGACGGGGCTTCTCTGCCGACTAAAGGTTCTGCTGAATTCAGGCCCTTCATTCGCCGCCTCCCTGAGTTCAAGTTCTGGTAATGTGATATTCATTCTTTGATTTTCAATTTGTTTGGTGTCTGCTCCTATATAACGGTCAATTATACATTTAAAGAATAATGCAACTATATATAGCTGTAATTCGGAGATTCATCCGTAGTATTAGGGAAAGACTCGTACGTATTTGAGCTTTTTCGATTTACCTTTGATAGGCTTCTTTAGTGAAGTTGTTTGTCTATCTTTGACGGTCAGGAGAAGGCTTTGACTTGTCCAGTAGTTTGATCTGAATAATCTCACTATAAAATATAAATGCATTAGGCTTATTGTTAGGATAAACATGGTTAAGCTCTAAAGTTTGTACTTGAAAGTGAGATGGTGTGTGAGTCTCTCCCTACAGGACAGCTAATCATGAGAACTGAGTTTGGATCTGCTCAAGAAAAATGCTTGAAAGATCCCTATATATCTAATTGTTTTGTTTGTGGGTTTTAAGTTTTAACAAAAGAATAATATCTTGAGATTTTATGCAATTAATGTTCTGGCTCAACATGTATGCATCCATCTAGGCGTGTTTTCAGTTTTGCTGAACAAATATTAGTAGTTAGTAAATTGCTTGTTGTGCACCTATCGAATGATTACACAGGCATTGAATCTTTTAAGGTTTGCTAATGCCATCTTAGTTGACAGGTGTTTTCTTCTGATTAAATCATAGAAATGTTCATAGCACTCATATCCATTATTGATTGATTGATCCTTCCGATTTCTAAGATTTGGATTTCAACAGGTATTCCATTACAAAGGCATTTCTTGTTGCATTTGTAATGACTTTCTTTTCCATACTGGATGTACCTGTTTTTTGGCCAATATTGCTATGCTATTGGGTTGTTCTATTTGTCCTGACAATGAAACGTCAAATCATGCACATGATCAAATACAAATATGTTCCTTTCAGTACTGGGAAGCAGGTCAGTTGCTATTGGTTATAATAGTTGAAGAATATAATCATTTTAACAAAATGCATTATGACTGTTTCTTATTCGATAGAGGTACAATAATAAGGGACCGTCTGCAAGTAATAGCAACAGTGGTTCACCAAGAGACTGAAACCCCAAAGCATCAACAATGGAGAGTTTCAAGAAAATCAGGACTCCAAAAGAACTTGATCACTTTGGATCAAAGTCCAAATTACATAATTGAGAGTTGATCTATTGCTCTTTCAAGAAACCCCTTTTTGACTTGGGTGTTAGAGTAGAGACTATCAATCTTTGGCGGATGTCCAAATTGTGCATTAGTCTAGCTTAAAGGTTTATATTCTTATGATGTTACAATCTAATTTCGAGTGCTTCCATTGTTTACCGGCTCTATGGTTCGCCTATTTCTATTTTTTTTTCCAGAATTGATCTACCAACTAGTTATTTGAAATATTGTTGTTTTCATGGTATGAAGTGAACTTGATACATAATACTCTTTCTGTGTGAAAAGGGATGTGCTAAAATGAGTGATATTTCCATTTCAATTAGTTAATTAGTGGCAAATTACAAACTATATCCTCCATAAGGAACACTCAAAACTGAATTCTTAATATATGGGAATAGTTGAATATGACACCTATTTTTGGACGAAACAAGATATTATGAATGCTCATCGGAAATAATGTATATTTCTCGGTTTATATAGCATCAACATTGGGACTTAAAAACAACAGATTGGCAAAGACTGCTAATCTTGAAATACCCAAAAGCATAGATCACAATCACTACAGTAGTACATAAAATCTTCCAATGAAAACTTTACACGCAATCTAAGGTTCTGAAAGACCCGAGTGAGTACCTTGGTAATTTTACCCATTTCTTCCATTTTTCTTGTAGAGAGTTCCAAACTGGTTGAAACCGGTAACAAGACCTAGTAACATCGGACATGCACACTGTACTGAACTGATATGTCAGACTTTAACTAGCTAGCACCTGAACAGTGTGAAGGAGGGTCTTCAATATCACAGTAACCATGCTTTCTAACAGTTGCCGGAAGCCTTCCTGCATATGCTCATGAATTTGGCCACAAATTCTGCAGACCAGTGCATGGTAGATCAATAAACTGTTCATGCTGCTTCGAACACCGCATATACATAATTTTGGAGGCACAATAGCCCTGCATGCATGTTTTTAGATGGTGAAAATTAACAAGTATTTAACTTATGTTACCTTCTAATTTCAGTAAAGCACTCATTCCTGTTGGCAGTCTCTTTTCCTGCAAAAGTTGACGCGGAGTTACTTGCCCCTTCTCAATAGAATTCTAATGAAGGAAGACGTGGACATTTTCACCTTACAAACTGAACACTATCAAGGAAGATATAGCTTACATAATAAGCATGCCAGTAGTAAAGTTCCCTTTTCAATCTAGTGTCAACTCCCTTGAGGAATTCTTCAACAAGTTTCTGCACAATGGATGTAAGTTTCTCACAAAATAAAATGTGTATTCTTTCACGAGGAGGAATCATCAAATTCAACCGAAACATAAATGCATCACCTGCAGAATCAGTTTGGGGTGCACAAATTCCACAAGAAGCTTTTGAAACTTTCCCCGTACCAAAAATAATCTGGTCAAATCATATTCGTCAGAGAAGTGAGTTTATTTTAAATTCCTTTACCCAATTAAGTGAAAAAAAAGAAACAAACCTACCTATTTGTTGATGGATCAGCTAGTATTTCTGCAGCAAGCTCTACCAGGACCTCTTCCCATCCAAATGGAATTGGTTGGTCAGCGAGAAAGGGATACCTGTGTTGCACAGCATCTCGAGTAAGTGTAGTTTCAAGTTAATGAAAACTTGTGCAAAAATACGTTGCTCCCTTTATTTCCTACTTGTTTGCTTTGCATGCTTCAAGAGCCATGATTGCTTTCCTGAGGTTCTGCTTTGATTTGGTCGCAATCTTGGCAGCAAAGTTCGTGGGTAGATCAAAGTCCTCCTTCTTTGCTATTTGAATAAGGACCTCTATGATCTGAGATGACAGAAAGTTCAGAATTCAGACATTTTTAACTCAAAAGCCAATTCATTCAGTTCACCAGAAACCTGTCATATAATTAAATTATCTGAATACATATAAGTTGAAGAATAGTGTTTATTTGTTTTATAAATATATTCATTCAATTAATGTGCAATTAGCTCATATACCTCATGAGTTGCAGGAGGATCAACTTTAATGACTTTGCAACGACTCTTCACTGAGTCGAGGATGTCTACATCTTCTTCACAACATAATATGAGTATACAAGCATCTGTGTAACAGTCCATGATCCATTTTATCAAGTGTTGGATGTTTTCTGCAGCTTTGTCGACGCCATAAAGAACCATCACTAACACCAAGAAGATAATCCATGTTAGCCACAGCTCAAATGTTTCAGACACCATATATTGACATTTAATTATTTCCATGGCCTCATTTGGGCACAGTTTGTCAAGGTATGAATCAAACCTTTACAATCTGCCTTGAAATTAGTGCTGACTTCGGGAATCATAGCATAGTTGCTGCTTATTTCCTTAACTAAAGCCATCAATGCATATTTTGCATTAGGTTCCAACTTTACATTGAGCTCCATATGATGGGCACTAGAAGCTAAAGGAACAGCTACTTGTGCCATTCTTTTTTCCTGTTAATAAGAAAGCAAGTGGAAATTCATACATGATATCCAGCATATCATAACTGTTTTATCATATAAGACTTAGATTTTCTAAGTCAAACAGCATCAATAAGTAATAATATCAAGGTCCCTTTGTAAAACACTCAACAGTTGCCATTCTTGTCTGTGTCCTGGTAAGATATGCGACAATGGGTGAAAATTTTCAAGCATCATAATTTAGAAGGTTGGAAAGAAGACAACCCATGTACCTGAATCTGGAAGTATCTTAAATCATGAGAAATCTGCAAAATAATTTGAAAAGGTCAGCATAAGCATCCAAGACAGCGACCTCGATGAGTAAACTAGACACCTACATTCAAGGACGAGTCACCATAAACTTCTTGTAGAAGAGCCATTGAGAGAGCCCTTTTCCCTGAACCAGCTGGTCCCTTAAATAACAGATGGGGGAAAATATCCTGGGATACCTGAAAACACACAAAAGTGTGTTACGATAAAATAAAATATACTCCAGATCTGGACCAGAAGTTGCATATTTTTAACTGTTACTAGACTACTAGAATTCACAGAAAAGTGAAATGGATGAATTTGCAGAAAGCAGCTGAATTGATCATACAAGTATTGATGGGCAATCAAATTGGAAAGCAGAAAATACGACTACTTAAAGAAACTTACAAGCTGTTTGAGAAGCTGAGTTTCTTGTTTATGACAAGTGAATCCATTCAAAGATCCAGGTTGATATTTATCAGCCCAAAACTGCCTCAGGCTCTCAACAACAATTGCTTTCTCAATATATGTAGTTTCATTAAACGTTGTCCTCTCTGGTGATTTCGTGGTCCTGCAAGATCTCCTCATACAAGCAAACCAGGGTTCTGTTTGGCTTTTCTGCCTGTTAGCTGTGAACTTTCTCATGCTATCAGTAGTCCTTCCACTAGCATCACTTACGTGACTACTCCCAGTACCATTCTTATCACTGCTCTGCTGCCCGTTTAGAGCGGAGCTAGGGGTTGCAGTTGTTCGTGAAAATCCAGTATTAGATGAAATCACCTTTGTATTGGCGCCAAAACGATCATTTGATCTCTTTTTCTGCTGATGTATGGTACCATTTTGGAGAAGTGTTTGAGGGTCGGGAGTGAAACGGTTTTCATGAGTACCATTCTTTGGTAAAGCTGTGCAGTCGCGAGGGAAGAATATGTCACCAGGTGAAATGGAGTCTGTGCTTTCAAACACTGGAGCTTTCTTCGGGGGCCCTTTGGAAAGCTTTGTATTTGCAACCAACTCATTGATTTCACCAACTGTAGGTGATTTTAAGTGGCCGTTTTCCTTCTGTTTCCCAATCACGCTAGTTGGCAACGGAGAGGGTGTCCTCTCCCTTCTTTGTTCTGTATGACTACTTGTCTTTTGAAGATCATCTCTTCCCCTACTTCTGGGCGCAGTAACTGATCTCCTGCTGAAGTTTGATTTCTGAGTAATTCTATCCTCGTGAAACTGAGAATCAGCTCCCCTTTCCCCTCTAGTGGGCGTTCTATCCTGCTTTCTGTTGGAGCTCACCATCTCATCATCAGCCAACTTGGTCTCCTCTCTCCTGATCTTGTAAGGAGAGACATGTCTTCTCCTTTCCAAGTTCGAAAAGGGACTAACATTCCTACGAGCATCAGAAGCTGGTTTTGGAGAAAGAGCATTACCATCTTCTCTGGGAGGCTTGTACGGTGACTTACTGTGCCTCCTCCGAGGTGGGCTGGCTGCTAAGTCCCTTTTAGGAGAAGGGTGTCTCCAATTCAGTGTCATAGGGCTTGTGTTTCTCCGCGTCACCCCTTTCGACAGCTGATCAATTCCTCCCAACACGGCATTCTTCCTGTTGTACTCATGCCTTGGACTGTCATACCAATCAGTCTCGGTATCAGATGGTTCATAGCCGCTTCGCCTCTGCTTCATCTGCTGCTGTGAAACCCGGCTGTACCGCGACAAATGCTCCATTCCCAGAAAGAAAAACAAGTGAACCAAACAACAAAACTTCAGTAACACATGATTTGATGGTGTTGGCAATTAATCAAACACTTGGTGGGCGTGAGGAACCAACCCAGTACCTAGATTAATAAATGAAGGATGGTTTTGGCATTTAATCGAACACTTTGTGGGCATAAAGAAAAGAACAAAAGCAAATGCACAGTCGCTCTCGCACCTCAGAATTTCCGAATCTAGTGGGATGAAGATACCTTGAAATCACAGTAGATCGATTGAAACGAAGCAGAGGCATTGGAGGGTGTGGGTCAACTGGTTGCTCCACGACAATGATAGTCGTCAAAATTCCGGTGATATCAAAGCTCCCCATACGAATCGATGAAACGGCTTGTCTTTTGGTGTCCTGTCTCTTTGCAGAACTAAACTTGATGTTCACCAACGGTCCTCTCCGCCTCCGCCATGCAACTTTTACAAGTTTCTACTCATTTTTTCGAGGGAAAAGTACTATCCCCAACAATGTCGGTTACATATAATTATTCCTAATCAGGATTTCCGTCATTTAGTTACACTCAATTTCATAAATTCTTACCATTAAATATTTGATTATTTGAATAAAAAAATCATGTTTGTAAGAAAAAAATGTTCCTGTTTAAAAATTCAAAATTCAAAATTTACCATTCTCTCTATCGTTACCGTTTTTTTGCAGAAACTCTGGCCGACGTCATCTCTGATCGTAAGAAACAATATGAAGCTCGACATGGTCTTGAGTTCACAAACCAAACAATCTCACCTCTTCATTTATATAATCTGACTACCAACCCAAACATCTCAATTGAATGATCTATTAATTTTTTAAAGAAAATCTTCTATAGTCATTACCATCAAGTGAGTCGTGTTTTCGGTGAAGCGATCGTGCTCGGGTCACTACCGAAGTAGAGGCACTTCGATAGCTTCAGGGCGTCATCCACGGCCCTGGAGAACTCAAAGTCCATGAATCTAAAAGGTCACGCATCACAAACTGATCCCTAGACGAAGACCCAAAAAATCGATTCGGTCACATCTCTCTCAATCGTTCATACCTAAAAACAGTGGATTCGATCGAAGTTGCGAAGAACAAAATGAGGAGGAATTGAGGTAGAGGAGGTCGGGTCGATCGTGAGAATGTGAATACAGATATTTGACCGACTCCATCGAGGAGGAGACAGAGATAGATTTCTCGACAATGGATTTGATGGAGGCCGACTAGTTTTGGCTAGCCGGCCGACCTTTTCGCTGCTCCCTCTCATGGTCGACCGTCACCGTGCACGACCAAAGCCTCACTGAATTCCAATCGATTACACTGAAGGTAAGTCTCTGAATTTTAATCGATTCAACCGGGTCCTTACTGAACTCAAATGCCAGACAACTTCGGCTAATGATCGAACAAATTTTAGGAATTAACAGTTTCGTTAATTTCAGTTTTTTCATTGGCAGCTAATTTGGGTTGATTTGGTTCTATGTTATATATTTGAAAATTTGATTTTTAGTCATAGACATTTTTGTTTTTTCACTTTTAAATTTAATATTTTTCATCCAAAATTGTTAACGTTGTCCAAAGAAATAAGTTGAGTGTAGCCAAGTTGCCGAAATCTTAGACGAGAATTCAAAAAATATCAAATTCCATTCAATTCATTTAGTGAAAGCTAATAGTGAATCAATTGGAATATAGCACAAGGGTAATAAGTAGCTCGATTTGCCCTTAATAAATTATTACAAGGATCATTTTACTATTTCTCTTTTCTTTCTTAAATAAAGTTGATTTAGATTGTCTCACTTAATTACAATTAAAAGTATTTTTGTCTCACTTTACTATATTCGTTTAGTTTTAACTGAAAATAGTTAGTTTTCATTATGAAATGACCAAAATACATTGGTTTTGAAAATCTTTCGAAAATTACAGTTTGCTATCCACATAAGTATTGTAAAAATTCTCGACTTTTTTGATTAAACCTCTATAATTTTTTATTAATCCTCAATTAATATCTGATTATTCCCTAGAGGACCCTCTCCAATTTGACTAACGTCTAACACTTTTTACAATATTGATACTCATTTAAACATGATTATCACTTTGCAGCCTACAATTTAAAGTGAGACAATTTGTTACCCTTAAGTTTCAATTTGTTGCAACATAACGAACACTAGGGTTGCTCATTACCAGTTAACTAGAACCAGTGATCAAAACCAAAAACCAAACCGATCATCTCCAGTTCTCACAATCTAAAATCGGGACCAGACCAGTAATAATTAAAAACCTAACTTCTGGTTAACCAACAAATTCAACCAGTTTTTTCAATTAACCAAAACCGATTTAAACTTTAAACTATTTCCAATTAATTTATCCTATTCGGAATAATTAACCCTTAATACATCAAATTATACTAGTTCCCGACAGGAAAGCAAAAAACAATCT
>JAYMTP010007475.1:0-10958 GCA_036897365.1 Geranium brycei | reverse complement strand
TATATATATATATATATATATATATATATTCATCCTCATATATATATAAATTGTCTTTATGATAAAAAAAATATACATTTTTGTTATATGTGTCATTTTTTAGGAAATATTGTTAGGTATAGGTGTTTTTCTATGAAATATATGAATATTTCTTGCTATATATGTATGTGTTTTTGAGGATATAAAAATGGGTTCTGTTTGATGTATGTATATACATATATATGTATAGGTTGGGCTTCCATGCAAGAGGCTGTTGGATACAGTGACAGTGAAGTGTGGACATTGCAGCAACCTCTCATTTCTGAGCACTAGACCTCCATATCAAGCCCCTTGTCAAGATCACCAAATGTCCCTTCAGCTCCAGGTTATACATATATATATGCATACATATATATTCTATACTATTTCATATGTATGGTCTTCATTTGTTGTTAGTGTACCATATTCACTTATATAGTAATTATATATATATATGTAACGAAAAGAACTTTTTTTCTTATGTGACCATCAATTTTATGATTTTATAGAGAGATTGATTTTTGACTTGAACGTTGTCGGTCTGTAATTTTAGAGTTTTGGAAGCGACTTCAAGAAGGTTCACTCCTCGGCTACATCTAGCGAGCCATTGTCCCCTAAAGCTCCATTTGTCGTCAAACGTAAGATTGACACAAACAAAAAAAAAAACCCTAAAAATCATCTTCAATCAAACATATATTAAAAATGTGTTAATTTTGTTCTTTTTACCCTCTCAGCACCTGAGAAGAAACATAGGCTCCCATCTGCCTACAATCGTTTCATGAAGTAAGTACAAAACATATATAGATAAATAACATAACATTAATTTCGTATTCAATAAAAAAATTAAAACTATACATTATGTTGTAATCATATGTTTTTCTTGTCGAAACGATTAAAGAGAAGAGATTCAGCGCATCAAGGCAGCGAATCCCGAGATACCTCACCGGGAAGCTTTTAGCGCGGCTGCAAAAAATGTATACGTTTAAAATATTTTTATTCTTAGATGTATCGATACGTTCTTTTATATTCTAATTAGTTCTTTATATTTGACTAATTAAATAATATCTTGTACAGTGGGCTAGGTACATTCCGAGTTCATCACCTCAGGGATCAACTTCAGGAAGTGCTAGTACTACCAATGTAAGAGAACAATTAAACTATAATATATATTTAATTTACTTTTTGTTACGATTGATTGGTCGCGAATATAATTATTTACTTAATTATTATTTTTCCTATAGGGCTTAGATTTTGCAGGCATGAAGTTTGGCTTGAAGAACTGATCAACAATGGCATGCCTCGAAAGTACTATATTTTGCTTACTATCAATCGGTTTCTAATTTGCTCGTCGACCTTAATTATAAGTACTCTCCCTTAATTATCAGAGATTTGCTACTATGTAATGTTTATTATTTCATGCTAAGAAATGACTATTTGGTTAGTACTAATTAATTTCCTTGCTTAATTATTGGAACTTCTATGCATATGCTTTAGTTAACTTAATTTGGGATTATTATTACCAATTCATGCCTTCCTGTCCGCTTTTATATAGATCGACGATGCTTTTAGACAATTAGAAATATATATTCGTCTATATAGAAAATATCGATCGGCATGAAAACATTATTAGAATCGATGATACTAAATATGAGTAATTGTTTAAATTAACCTAAATGAGAGATTAGTCCTTTTGAGAAATTATTTATAGTTATCAAATTCATAGTAGTGATCATGAGCCCATTTGTACCTCTAGAATAGTCCTATATTTGAGTCAAAGCCCAAGGAACAATACCCATGATTTGATTATGGATCAATTAATGTTAAATAAATAATAAGGTTATGTGTAAGGGTGTGTTTGTATTTTGATGATATAATATCACTTAGCATGTAGACAAATTAATGGGATTTTGGGGGTGGCCAAGCAAGATTCTATTGTATTTATGCCCCAACTTGGTGACTCTAAATTGGCATTTGTGATTGGAATTGAATTGTTGAATGGACCAATTATGTGTTAAAATTATATTTTTTGAAGCATTAAATCTTGTAGGCTCCTACTAGGGAAACTTTTGTCTTTCCTAGGTGGTCATTTGACATGAAAACCCATGTAAAGCTTATTGAAAAATCCATACATTATATGTGCATTTTCATTTTTATATATTTACATAACTAATAGTACTATATATGTATAATGAAATCCATTTGGAACTCTAGTAGTCATATAGGTGGTCCTTATATTTGTGGGTTAATATGTCAATTTAATGAGTCCTATATGCATATACAAGGAGAAATAAATTGACAAATATGTTAGTTTAATCTGTTCTATATAAATATAAATATGAGTAAATTGACAAATATATTAATTTAATCAGTCTTAAATGTACAAATAATTTATATATCATCGTTATCAGATAATCATAGCATATAATATATCGTGTATCGTCACCCTTTTAATAATATCTAATTATACGCATTACGTGGATATTCTCGTAAATTATATAATTATTCAGTCAAATTTTGAATAAACTGTTTTTTAATTTATAATTTGTATGGGTTTTCATTTAAGGACCACCTAGTCTATAGACAACATTGCTTCCCAAGAGCATAGCTTTGTACTCCACAAATATAAGTTTAATCACCCTAGTCTATATCACTTCCAATTTCTTGTACTAAACATGTATATAATATATATTTCTCTGTTTTTCGTCATGGATATATATATATATATATTGCATTATATGAGAAATGGACCATCCAATTTCCAATCACATCATGTCAATTTTGGGTCCCCAATTCTTATAACCCTACAAGGATCTTGCTTAGGTACCCCAAATCCAAATGGTCAACAAGTTTTTTTGTTAAATAATTTTTAAAATATAATAAAATAACACTTATGAGATGTGATATCATGAGTGATGTCATCATAAAAAATATGACCCATGATATATATTGTATTCGGTATTGGGTTAAAGGTTGGGGACACTAGTGATGGTATAATTAATATGTCGCCTTTAAGGTTTCCATTATACTTGGTTGTCGTGTCATGGCCTAGGAGGACCCATTTTGTAAGAGCAATATACTTTGTGAAATCAAATCATTGTATTGGTTATTGTATAGTAATTTGGATTCTTATTGCAAGATTAATGGCATCGTTGTCTTGACTTCTTGTGATGGCTTTTGTAAATCTCACACCATATATTTGGGTTTGGCCACTCTTGAGTAGTGACCCTTTATTCTATGGGATAGGTCACGAGCTCAAGCATACTATAATTCCAAACCTTAAAAAATTAAAGAGATAATTATATGTACTGCACTCATAATGATTGATTTTACACTTAACTGTACTTTTTATAAAAAAATTAATGATATTTAATATCGATGTATGAACATATTTATAAATAATTATTATAATGACACCATTAATCTGTATCCCCGTCAATAAATTAATTCTGTTATGACAATAAAATAAGTGAATAAAGAGTTCTGAATGCAGATTTAAAGAATATGATTGCTTTAGGTGCCATATTTTGAAGACTTTCATTACAATCTATAAGCTCAATTTGAATAAAATTAACACTTGAACTATGCAATTTCTTGATTCAAATGCTTGAACTATCACCATTGACATATTTGCATACACACACATATACAAATTAAAACTTGCATTTCCTAATACTAACAAACCCTACTTTTGTTCCTTGTTTGTTTGGTTTTGGTATTCACTTTTCAGAAAATGAAAGAAATGTCACCAAAAGGTTTATCAGAAGCTTCTCTTTCAACCCACAATCTGTCAAGTCCCTCCTGAAACCTGCACCAACAACATATCACCATTAATCTTCAATGCTAAACTCTAATATTGAGTTAACATCAAACAACATATCAAGATGTTTACTAAGCTCTGAATGGATTCATATACATCTATAGATATGTCGATGTTCTAAAAGTTACCAACTAGTCCGATTAATTCCATATTATTCCCTGATTAGTCTGCAGGCCCTCTTCACCTGACTAGCGTCTAGCATTTTTAATAACACCAACACAGGCTAACATGCTGGATAGATTTTATTACACACAGAATCCTAATTTATACTATGCTGTCTTTTGAAGGAGCTTTCTATGTCACTGCAAGTTCAAATCCTGATAAAACGAAGAATCTTCATATTGGGTTTTCTTTAACAAAAGTATTCAACTATTCCTATGAATGGCATGGTATCGTTTTTATTCGATAAGTCAAATGAATATATGCTTGCATACCTTTTCTTTCACATAATTTTCTTTACGTGGCAAGAAAGCTGAATAAGTCGTCATTTTCCTGCTTTATTTGCACATAGCTTCTATGCTGCTCGACTCTCTGAAGATGCGATGACAGCTGCATCAAATCGACAGTAGCTCCTTGCTGAGGAGCAAGGCGCTGTTTGGAATACGAGAAACCCGAGTCAGATGCACGACTGGTGTTAGGATGCATTATGGGGGCAATCTGATTGATGCCTATAGGATTCGAGAAAGCTGAGCTTAATGTTTTCACAGAGATCGGAGTTGACAGAAGAGAGAGAGCACAACTCGAGTTTGAGCTCCCGGTCAGTTCTTGAACGTAATGTTGCTCCCTGATGATGTGAAGGCGGGGGGAGGATTTGGCGAGCATTGCTCGGTTCATCTTGGGTACTGCTAGAGACACCTCGTCGAATTTGATGATCTGCTGGCACTGATTTGCTTCTCTGTATCTATCGGGGAAGACAAAGGGCGGTCTCTTTGGAAACGAGTCCCCTAGAAACCTTGAGCCTGCAAGCGATTAAATCAAATTAATGCTAAAGAAATTGAAGCAGTTTTTGGTTTCACATGAAATTTCAAATTCACATGTAAATGAAGAGAATCGGAAACTAGGACCATGAATGCATCATCTATCAAGAATTGCAGATAAAATGTACTAAGAAATCAATTGATGCATAACTTGTAGCCTATGTGTCAAGATTGATGTGATTGTGCCAGCTAGATTCTTATAAGACGGATTGTAGTCACCATTTTCACTTCACTTCATTCGGAACTTGAAAATACTATTTGGAAAAATATGTTTAGCAGTAAAACATTACAAGAACGATACCGTTATTTGTTGACCAGAATAATAAGATACTTCAAAAGAGAATTTCTCTTTTCCATATAAAAGCACCATTTGGTTAAAGTCAAAAGGCCAAATACAATTGAATTATACCAAAAAGCGTCATATCATTGAGAATGGAGAGAATGAAAATTTTGTTCCCTTGCGTGTAATTTAGCAGATAATAAGGTAAAATTGCAGTTAAAATGGTCATATACGACCGCCACTGTTGACTCAAAGACCTAAGATTAAGAAAACAAGGCGGAGGCACTATTTATAACAAGACTAGAGAGCAAGAATCGTACGCACCTTGAATTGAGTGAAGATATTTATTTGATTGGCTAGAGAAGGAATCTATGTAAGGCTTCCTTCGTCGCTCGTTGTGGCCTACTAGACGCTTCCGACAACTGCGCTTACCATCATCAAATTCAGCTAACAAATGGAACCTGATAAACCGAAAGAAAAATATTTCATATAATTAACACAAAGAAGCTCAATGGCGTTGTTGTCTGTGGAAATCTCAAGTATCAACGTATTCTCATCTTATTTGACAAATGAAAAACATCTTAATGTTACATTTTAGATTTAGGATTGTGCATCATTTCATAGTCAACAAGGCATCAGAAGCAAGAAAATCCTTAAATCTCAATAGATCGGTGTTGGAGCAAGTCCAGAGAAGAACACATTAGCAATTTAGCATTACTACTTGAAGCTCATCATAAGTTGTGATATGAATATAACATGCCATCAAATAATCACACCAAAAGTTGGGAAAAAATGAAGAAACGACGAACCTGCTACACTGTTGGCAAAACCGCTGCTCAATGCCATTAACGATCACTCTAGATGTTTTTGAGTGAGCATCGCAAACTTTATGCCTCTTGTGGTAGCCCTTGGAGGAACCAAGATTCATGTTACAACCTTGGACTTGGCAAAAGGGTGTATAATAGTAAGAACTCGTAGTAGTACGAGCTCTCTTTGAAAATCCAGAAGATAAAACCGATCTCTCTCTCGAGAAATCGATCTCTGGATCATTGCGAGCATCCAATCTCCCTAACTTCAGATCAATCAGCGAGAAATCATGGCTATTGCATTCAATTTCTCCGAAAGATGAGTTGGGAGTAAATATACAATTAGAGGATACTTGTTTACTGGCATCGGAACCAACTTCACTGCCAAAAGTCCCCATTATGTCAGTGAAGTCGAATTCCATAAACTCCTCGTTCTCAACTCCTTCCCCGGACACAATCCTGTCGTTTTCAAAACTATAGGAGGGAATCACATCAAACTCCATCAACGCTTTCCTAGTCCTAGCAAAAGCATCACATGGAAAATCCATTTCATCTGAAAACAAAAGGCCCTTCCCTTCCGAGCCAAAGCTCCATGGATCCATCAACAGGATTTAAAAGGGCCACAAAAATGTTCAGAACTGCACATCACAATGATCCATCTTGTAAGGCTTCTATTAAAGAGCAAATAATCAATTGTACTTTGAAGAACATCATTCAAATGAAAACAAATACATAAATGACACAAATAACAAATTGATAATATCACATCCCAAGAACTCAGTCTATATAGGCAAAACCACTAAAATAAACAACCCTCAATTCCTAAAAATCTAATATTCAAAGCAGATCCTTTTACAATCTATGTTTGGTTGCTGATAAAATGACAGCCAATTCCCACATTTCCATAGTTTCTGGAAATCCAACCAAACAGCTCAAGTAATTACAAACAATCAGACACAGCAAAGCATCCCAAATGTGAAAACTTTCAAATCACCACCCTTATCCCTCTGTTGTCTCAGCAACCAAACAGCTAATTTAACCCAAATTACAGAATAAACAGCTATGCCCAATCCCATAATCAAAATAACCCAAACAAAAACAATCAAAATGCTAGGGTCTCCTCAAAATGGGAAAATAAAAATTCAATCTTTAACCCAAATGAGAGAAGACCCACCTCCACAAATCGAAAAACAAGAAAACCCATCACACAATAAAGTCTAATCACCAAGAAATCATAGAAAAACGGCTAAAAAAACCCGGGTCGAGCTTGAATTTGCTGGTCACCCACTTTCCTTCTATTTTCCCACATTTTCTCGGAAACCAAACAGAACATACAGTAAAAAAATGAAAAAGAATGTTTTTTTTTGCTTACCAGAGAGAGGAATTGTTTATTCAAGTATGTGGAGAGGTCGAAGGAGATACACTGAGTCTGAGAGTCAACGTGATTTCCACTACACACTGCTCTGCAGCTCAAAACCATATCGAGGTCTTTTGTAGCTTCTGAGAGTGAGACCGAAATTACCATTTTAGGTCCAATATGCTCTGCTTATTACACAGCCAAACAGAAGATTGTTGTTGAATATCATTATTAATTGATTTTGTTGATATGATTGATACATATATCATTTTATAGTATATGGCAGATTAATTATTTTAGTACAAGTTACAAATATTATGGCCTAATTTATTTATTTATTCAAAAATAAATAGATATAAGGGGAGGAAACAATGCAAGTTGAGGTTTGTTATTCTCGTCATTCGATCGAATCAAGAATATTAGGGTTGTCTGTGGTCAGTTAACCGAATAAAAGGTCTAAATTCGAACCAAACCAAAGATGTTGGTTTTAAAAATTTTAAAACCATAACTTAAAACCAAGTGTAATTAAGTGACCGGTTTTTATCTGACTAAACCAAGTGTAATGGTTCGGTTTTGGTTTAAACCGAACCATTCATATTTTATGAGCCTGACATTCGGGCTAATTTTAGGTTAAAATTTTTTCTCGTTTATAGTTTACTTTACCATCCATAGTCTATTGTATTTTTTTTCTCGTTTCATCCTAGACCGTAAACACAAACTCAAGCCAGCTACCGAGGAGGGTTCTGAAGCCGAAATCTTTTTCTTCGTCGAATCCATATTCATTAAGGAGATGGAGGCAGTCTGATTGATGGAATGAGATAGAGACGAAGGTTGTGAATTGTGATGAGATTCATTGAATCGATTTGGAGAACCTTTATATAATGATAATAAGACGGTGCGAAAATAATTCCAAAAAAGGAAAGAAACTCTTTTCTAGTTGTGAATTGCTATAATTCCTAGTGTGAGATATATTAGGGATTTAGGTTGTGAAATTGAAATAGGTATATGGAAGTGTATAGTTTTTGTCTGATATTGAAACGATGTCGTATGTGAGAATGAAGAATGATGCGTGGATGGTTGTGGACGCGACATGTGACAAGTGAAGTTCCAATTCGGTTTATCCGGTTAACCAGTAATTTTTAATAATATGAACCATATCCGAGCCAAAATTGATTGGTTCACTTAAAAATAAAACCATAACCTAACCATAATCCATGATTTTCGATTTTTCGAGTTTGGTTCAGTTCGGTTCTTGGTTTGGTTGTCAGTTCTTGGTTAAAATGGACACCCCTAGGAATATCATATTTAGGAGTAGTCAAATCATATTCAAAACTGTTATACGAGTAAACAGTTCGATTAAATGCAATTCTTCAGTTTGATTTCTCGATTCTACCTGGTGGGAACCAGTTGTTTTTTTATTTCACCTCAAGGGGGAATCAGACGATTTTGAGAATAATTTGTAGCTGAAAATTTTAAATTTGCAGTTATAGAAAATGTGATAGTCCTTGTTGGTTCTACTTGTCATAGTATTTACATCCTTATAAAAGTTCAGGGAATGAATACTCTGCGATACCTCTTAGGTCGGAGAGAGAAAACACATCTCGAAAATTTGCGTTTAAGCATGAGAATTTCTGAACTCAAAGCGAGATACGTAGCAGCCAGTTTTAGTTTGTGAAAATCAAAACCGAACCAAAATTAATAATTCTCTTAAAATTAGAACCAAAACCAAACGATTATCCATATGATTCTTAGTTTTACAATTAGGGTTCTATTCGGTTCTTGATTCGAGACCAGTTAGGAGCACTAAATGTCCCTCTCTGATCATAACAAATATGTGACACAAAATACTAACATTGTTCATTAATTGCGCCCAAAGCCATGAAACAATAGCACATTACTTGCAAAATAGGAAACACTAAAACAAAAGAAACTATAAACATATATTTATTTAACAGAGCATTGAGAGGCCACACGAGCTTTCAGTTTCAAACAAACTCGTGCTGTGATGAGACTCTCTTTGATCCAATCAAGGTGTTCGTGAAGGCTCTTCATCGTGTCGTCCATCCTCAGGACAAACCTCGCTTGCAGGCGTTGTAAATCAGCTTCGGCGACAGACTCGCACACATCGTCGCCAACAGCTCCGACGACGGAGGCCAACAAGAAGAAGAGGACGGCCATGGATTTGATTCTTAATGCCGACTCCATAACCATTTCTGTTTCTGCTTCTTGTTTCCTATCGCTATTTGTAGGCTATTTTATGCACTCATTGGACATTGGGCCTTCACAACACCCTTATGGCCCGGCCCGGCCCTAATCTTTACTTCTTGCAAGGTTTATAAAAGGGGAATTACAGATTGATACACTCAATAGATACCGTTCTAGTTTTGGTACACTCAAGTTTAAATTTGTCATTTCCGCTCACCTGATTTGTCATTTTTTTGTCCCGTCACTAACAGAGTTAATTTTCTTATAAAAAGACCAAAATACCCTCTATTGTCATTCAAATTTTCTAAGAGATGCTCTTTGTACAGTATCAGGTATTTTTTTTTCTCTTTTAAAACCAGAACGCTTGGTTGTATTTTACATGAAAATCTGGTAAGAAAAATTCAAGCCCATAACCACTACGCTAGAGCAACTCCATGGTCAATTCTACTTCAGACTTTATATAAACAATACTGAAATGCGAAAATTGTAAGGAACGACATCGTCGGCTCTGTCTTCAATCTTCAGGTATGGCAAATGTCTGATTTTGTCTTGTTTTTACTTAATATTGGCCATATATTTGAGTGCAGACCTCTGGTTATTGCGATTCCAATGCCAAAATGTTCAGAATTTAATTTCTAACGTTTTCGTATAAAAAATATGGTCAAATATGAAACTAAATAAAAAAACATAAAAATGAGATTCAAACGTTTTTTTTTGCCACAGTTCAAATGGATATGAATAATTGGGATTATTTCTATTACTTCAATAATTAAATCAAAAAACTCGGATGCTTCTTTAACCTCTAGATTTAGCACATAATTCTTCGACTTTCATATGAACAATTAGATTTATTTAAAAAAAACTAACATTTTTCTATCCGCCGGAATAGTAAATTGAGGAAACAGATGATTGAGATAGGGTAGTTTTTTTTTTGAAAATTTGAAAACAAAGCAAGGTTATATAAGTCATTTGACTAGAGGGTTTAAATGAGGGAGGGGTGTTTTTGTCATTTCTGGAAAATTATTTTAAAAAATAAATATAAATAAATTCTTTTTAACACCGTTGATGGATGAGACAAAAAATGGTAAACTGGGTGAGCGGAAATGACAAGTTTAAACTTAGGTGTACCAAAACTAGAAACCGAATCTATTGGGTGTATCAATCTGTCATTTCTCCTAAAAATAAATATATAAATTTAAAAAAATACAAATTCGATTAATCCTTCTGGGGTGTTGTCCACCCGAATAGCGCCTAGCGTTTTTTAGAACCTTAATTATGAGCCCAACTAAACATGGTGAGATTCGTGTATAATTTTTCAATCACCCATCTTGATATTTTGATATATCGTTGAAAAGATCTCATTTCATAGAATATATAAACATATTTCACATTATTCTATGACGAGTCTTGGTATTCTGAATCAAGGCTCACAGTGACATAGTCACAAGTCAATACACTTATTAATTTAACCATTTTTGTACTTAATTGTACAATTTGT
>JAYMTP010007474.1:0-10959 GCA_036897365.1 Geranium brycei | reverse complement strand
TACTAAAAAATAGAGAAAAGGAGTTAGGGTATGAAATTGTCATTTTACTATAGTTAAATCTAATAAAGTGTCATCATCCCTGGTTAAAATAACACATACAATATAGAACAAAACGGAAGAAACGAAACAACGATAATCAAATTACTCACAGAACAAGAGAGGTTTATGTTTCAAGTGTAAACTTGGATCAAACTTCAATAGATTTCTCTTTTCTTAACCTAAGAGATCCTCAAATCTGTTTTCAAAAATCTCATACAAAACACATTGTCGTCTAAACACAAACAAATGATTTCTCGTCACCACTACATCATCATCGCAAACAGCGACGTCAAGAAGTCTCGTGCTCATCTCCGTCCGGGATTCACTCCTCGTGGTGGAGCGGCATCGTAGTTATTCGCAACACGTGCAGGAGGTGTTGCGGAACCATAATGGGTATTATTCGCATTAGCAGCTTGCCCATGAATTCCAGCGCTGCCTTTGACTTGTGCTTCATAGGCCATGTTCCTGGAAGCATCGTATGCTTGTGCCCTTTGCGCGTCGTATATTGGCAATTTGTGTGCATCATAACCAGCAGCGACTCTCTGTGCGTCATAACCAGGTCCTCTCTGTGCGTCATAACCAGCAGCGGCTCTCTGAGCATCATAACCGGGTCCTCTCTGTGCGTCATAACCAGCTAGTCTTTGAGCATCAAAACCGGGTCCTCTCTGTGCATCATAGCCAGAGACTCTCTGTGCGTCATAACCAGGTCCTCTATGTACGTCATAACCAGGCTGTCTTGATGCATCATAACCAGGTCCTCTCGCGGGATGAGGTCCAGGTTGGACCCCACCATACGTAGGAGCACCAACGCCAGCAGCAGCGGCGGCGGAACCTGGTGCGCCAATACCAGGACCAGAGCCAGCAAGGGGGCCACGTGCCTATTGTAACAACAAAAAGTGTAGCATCAGTCTTCTAAGGACATTTGAAAAAAATGGTGGTAAATCTTGCTAAAACTGAGTGGAAAATTATTGGAATT
This sequence comes from Geranium brycei, assembly GCA_036897365.1. NCBI lineage: Eukaryota > Viridiplantae > Streptophyta > Magnoliopsida > Geraniales > Geraniaceae > Geranium > Geranium brycei. The sequence continues at coordinate 9,944 of JAYMTP010007474.1, read as the reverse complement.
TCAATTAGCATCATCATTGGTCAGCAATGGAAGTTTCAATTAGTCTTGGTGCAGCTAAAACTTCCAACTACACCTAATCAGGGGTAAATGTTCCAAAATAGTCCCTATAATACAACCCACTTAATTCCAATGTAGTCCTTCCTTATAAGTTTTGTTTCAATTTAGTTCAAAATATTCAAAGTTTTACAATTTAATCCGTGTACAGACCATGTGGCGAGCGATACGAAATCAGAACAGTATTGGATACTAGGGGCCTAAATTGGAACGAACAGAATATAGGGATTAAATCAGAAATATCGATAGTACATAGACTATTTTGGAACGTAATCCATAATCAGGAGTACATGTTTTGCTTACACTAGTCAAGGCTTACAGGCTAACAGTGATGCTTGTTTTTTGGGCAATCTTGTTACAACTGAGAATTATAGTTTTAACATGCAAGGAGTACTTACCATAGTTTTTTTTTATTTACTCAATTACAGCGTTTCTATTTGTCATAAGTTTTGGAATATCTTGAGGGGGTTGCTCAAAGGCATTAAATTTATTAACAGTCTATCTCAGACAACATGTATGAATGTTGATCACAAGTTCAATCTACTATTTTAGTAAGTTCATTGCCTACTTATATACATGGCAGTGCAACTTAAACTGAAACTACTAGCAACCTTAACCGAACCACTTCAACAAAACTAACATTGGCAAATTAAATACTATGTGAAAGCTTACAGGCAATGAATCAAGATCATGGTAACATTTCTGATATGCAATATACACGAAAGACATAGTACTGGTTCTACCTTCCTAAAGTTCATCAGATAGGCCAGGAATACCATTACGGCATCAAAGAGACGCTATTAACTATCGTTTTTGTAAGAAGCAATAGCCAGCAGTAAGTTGAGCATCTATTCAGTAATTTCTTTCCGTTGGCAAAGATACTTGTCTAATTATTTTGTCAGTAAATGTAATCACATCTATCTTTTATGCTTAGAACAGATTAATGATAATTTCCCATCATTTGATGATTCTTATGATGGATCAGAAAAGATTAAACCCCAAATAGAACAGGAAACCTTTATAGCTAAACAAAGGCACACACGACTAATCAGGTTAAACTTTTAGTATGGGTCCTATGGGGGTCCAAGCCGATATATGTAGCCCAATACTAAAATAGAATTTAAGAAATATATTCTGAGGGTTACATGCATATTTGTTAATCAAAGACAAACCTGAGGAACACCGTAGCCATCTTCATAAGCATTTTGTCCTACAAGTTGCCCAGAAGCCTCGTTTTCATTATTACCAGTTGTGCCACCATATCCACCAGCTGCATTTAATTGTAAAATATCACTCGATCAACTAAAAAATATATAAGGAACGTGTGGAATCATTTGATTGTAATATATCACTCAAGCAGTCAACTAAAATAAGGAAGAAACATGTGGAAACAGAAGGTTAAGACAAATATCTGATGTGGAGTATAAATACCAGTTCTCCTATCAGCATTAGAAGTATTGGTCAACTCTGCTCGAAGCTTTTCTACTTCCCTGGACATGGTAAGATAGTTCTTCTCCATTACCTGAAGTGACTCAAGATGGTCGCTGTATAATTTCTTCTCATAGTCATAAGTAGCCCTGCAAGGTTGAAATGCTAAAAGGTCAAAGTTATTTTCTTAAACCACAACCACTACAGTAAACTGAAAGCGACAAAGACACAAGATGCAACGAAAACAACTCCGCAGAGATACCAATTGTGAATTCTTTCCCAAGCAAATACCACTTGCGAACTTTACAAAAATATATTTTTAGTTACTTTTTATGATGGAGAACGCCATAAAATAGGATTGAAGCTTGAAGCAGACAAAAATTGAAAATTGAAGCAGCTTCCATTTTCACTGCTTCAACACGTGTAGACATGAATAGGATACTACCATTTCCTATTTGCAGTAAAAGAAGTATTCAATTCTTTATCTGTTCTCAATGAAAACAGAAAACAACAAAACTTTCCCAACCTAAACACTCCATATTCATTTAAAGCACAAAAATATAAACGAACTTTCATCCTTGAGTAATTTTAAGAAGGTTCTTTCTTCAAATTGCTGAAGAAATTCCACAAACAAAACCACAATACCTGCAATGCTGATATTCCTGTCGGAAACTTTCAAGTTCTGACATCAAAGTAGGAAGCTGTTGCGCTTCTGCATGGGCCCTCTGAAGTTCTTGATTTAATTGCTGAACTTTAGAAAAATTCTCCTGCCTAGATTCAACCAATTTTTGGGCCTCTGTTCGTGCCTGTTGCAACTCTGATTTAATAGATTCTGCTGCTTGTAGTTCAGCTTCCATCTTTGAGATCTTATCCATCAGGCTCCTCATTTGCTGTTCTCTCTCAGACTTTACAGATCCTATATGAGCATGCAGCATCTGCAATTCATGCTGCGCAGCAGCAAGTTCTTGTCTCAAGGTTCCGTGTGTATCAGCTAGCCTCTGATTCTCCGTTGCAAGTCTCTGCATTTCCATGTGCTGTGAAGCAAGGTTCTGTTCCATAATTTCTGGAGGAGGCAACATATCGTAAGGAGCAAATGCTCCTGGTGGAGGGTGTACCCCAGGACCAAAAGGGTCGGGATGCACTATCCCAGGGCCTGGATGGGGACGCCGTAAATGAGGTGGAACCCGACCTTTGCTTCCCATTTTAGTTGGCGGATTCTTGCCTGTATCAAGATATATAGCTATGAATACTCAAGAGCACCAAAGGCCATTGTTCTAAAAACACTAGGCACTAGTTGGGCGGGAGGGCCTTCTGGGGACTGATCAGGGAATTAGTCAAGGATTAATCGGGGATTATAGAGGATTAATCAGGAAATTATAGAGGATTAATCGGGAATTAATCGGACAAATGAGATATTTTCAGAACACTGCCACAGACCATAATTTGAACTACAAAGCAACTTTAAAACTCAATACAACTAAGGAATTATAAATTAATACATTTTAGAGATGTACATTTCTGCACCTCCAAAACCGACATATGTACATGTTGTCCTCTACTTTTCTTGTGTGATTTTATGGAAACTTTTGATGGCCATTCGCGGGTTCGTCACTCTGGGGAAACAATTAGAACCCGTATACTAACATTTACAATAAAACCCCACCCAAAGGTCCCAACCCAACTGAGCTTCATGTCCAACTAGGTCACTGTGAAATTAGTCAAGAACTCATATTTTTTTTCAATCTAACAAAAGGACTGAATCAATTAAGACCCGTATACAGTTCCCATGAAAAATCAAACCCTAGAACAAATTTCCAAAAAATAACGAGGACAATCAAACACCACTGAACTGAGATTGCAAAGGGCAATCAACCCACCCCCAAAAAATTAAGCCCCAGTTGCATGATTCATTGCAATTTTAAGAGAATCAAATCATCGAACTGGGTTCGTAATCCAAAACCAGAATCAGCGTATATGCGAACACATAAGGGGGAAAAACTAAGTAGTTATGAACACGGATTAAGAATCTAAGATGAGAATATACGTTGTACCTAGACCCGATCGAGCAATCACGGACAAGAGTGACCAGAAATTGGCGAGCGGCGAGACAGCGGCTTCGGCGACCAGAGAGATAGAGCAGTCTCTTACGGGGAGAGACCGAGCTCGTGCCTGCAAAAGAAAAGAAGAAAAAAAACCACTGAAGTGAAAACTCAATCTCGTATATACAAACCTAAGAAAAATATTTGTAATTACAAAAATTGGAGGATAAGATAGTAATTAATATTATTTATTTATTTCTGTCACTTAACACACGGCATGAGTTATAAAATCCACTGTTATGAAATTCGTCGGAATTCGGGATTTTGGGCCCGAATGGGATGAGTTCATCGAAACTCGGTCAAATCTGTCCATGTTGGTTCAGTCCGGCCCGGCCCAATTCTGGTCCCTTTTTTCTGAAAATCAAACCTTCTCTTCCTCAATGCTTTCAAATTCAATTAATTCTAGTTGTTGGATTCTACAACACATTCAATCAACTAGAGTTTTTTGGTTCGGTGAATACATATTAAACGCTAGAATCTTTTGGTTCGATATATATATTCAATCAACCACAACCTTTTGATATTCTAGCACTAAAATTTATCGAATAAATATTAAATGTTAAAAGATAAACTTTTATAAGCATACACGATTAACTTAATTTTCTCGAGTTCACCGAGTTTTGCTCGAGTTCTGAGTTTTTCTCATTTTTCGGCGAGTCGAGTTTTACTCCGAGTTTCGAATTTCATAACCTTGATAAAATCGTATCTATGCTGTAATTTTTAACAACATCAATCCAATTTTATGGAATCAATCGATAAAGTTACATTTAGATAGGTAAAATTTAATATAAACAGGTCGATTCGGAACCAGATAATATAAAATTATATTTAAAACAAATAGTTTAGATTGATTGGTATATTTATATATTTTAAAATATTTAAATGTTACTGATATTAATATTTCTCTGCCTTAAATATTTATTTTATATAGCATAGTTTATATTTAAATTATATGTGTATATTAATTTATTTAATAAAAATTTGAAAAAATCACAATGAAACCATGTTCGGATGCATTTAAATGCCTTGCCAAGAATTGAAACTTGATGAACACAAATAAAAAATATATTTGGAAATTTGACTGAGGAGGGGATCTTGGGTAGAATAGCAAAATGATGCAAGTATTTAAAAAACTAACTAAAATTATTATGACAGTTATATACAATGAAATAATTTTAATATATGAGATCACATTGATTAAAAATGAAATAACAAGAATAGAAAATGAAAAGTGTAATATTTGAAATCAATTTTTGAAAATAAAACTATGATATCAAATAAAACCAATACAAGTTGAGCTAAACGGTAAAAAGCTCACTTAACATATGTGAAAATAAAATGATATGTACTTAATTGAACAATCTACACTACATGAAATCACATACTAAAAATTGAAACGTACCATACTAGATCGAATGTAGCATACCAATAACATATTACAAAAATACAATTGCAATCCACTTAATACGATTTCTAAGACTTTCTATGAACACTTTTTTATATTTTAGGGAAAAAAATTATATAATGTGCGTTGATCTTTGTTCTTATCTAGAATATTAAGAATTTATGATATTTTCGTTTAGAGGACACTATTGTCTTGTATTTTTATTCGAAGAGTTTTAGACTTCAATATCACTGACCAACCCCAAAAACAATAGATAAGTTCATGTTTATATATCTTCTCTTAATGTCGAAACTTGAATCACCCAACGACAATCTTGAAATTGAGTCGGGCAAGGATTTAACTCGTTACCAAGTAAAAAATACGATGTTGCCCTCCCATTTTTGTTAAAAGACGACTTTAAAATGTGGTTTCAGCTCAACCATGTGGATCGATCTCCATCGTCGGTCATTTGATCACTTGGCTACTATTGGTTCGCAGGTTTGCATATTGGCCCTAGTTCTAACTTGATCATACGCCTGTTATATTAATATCGTCACACTTTATCTCCATTTTCCTTTAAAAGTTGTGATCAATAAATCATCAATAATATAAAACTTAATTTGTTTAATTCTTATTTTTGCAAGTCACATCACACACAATATTTCAAAAAATATATATATAGAAATATCACTTGATTCTCGAAAATATGAGAAAACAAAAACATAAAAAATATCACAAATATAGATTTATTTGTTGGCACCAACAGCTCCCTTGACCGTATCGGCAGCCTGGTGAGCCTTCTCTTGCATTTGGCCTCCGGCATTGCTCATCGACTCCTTCATTTGGTCTCCGACATTGCTCATCGACTCCTTCATCTGCCCTCCGGCGCTACTCGCCTTATCCATCATCTGGCTCCCCTTTCCCTGTCGCCAAACATTGCCTCTCATTTTTCAAGTTTTTAACCATAGACATATTTAAATTCATGTACGGTAAAATTAATGTTGAACTCGATTACCTCGGCTTGGTCTTTGGCTTGTCCGGCCTGGGCACCCATGTCCTTGTTCTGATTCATTTTCAATGTTTTGTTATGTGTTTTTGAGGTTTTATTGATTTGAGTTTGTTTTGTGATTCATTAATGCCATTGTGAAGTGATGATTTATAGTGTTTTTGGAACCATTTCATGGTACCACACGTGTCACTTAATGAGTGTTTTGTGCTCGTGATCTTAGGAACATGCTGTTTATAACGATTTGGAGAAATTGATGATGTTTATTTTATCCTTCTCTAAAGTTGGAGAGTGTATTTGACACATTCATTTGCCTTCAAATAGAACCAGACAAATCAAATCGAGTGAACTCTATTTTGAAGAATTCGTTTAACATTTAATTAATCTTATATATATTATATAATATATTAATAAAATTTAACTTTTAGTGAATAAATGTGATAAATTTAAATGAATTAAACTAAATTGAGTCAAGTTAGAGTTTTAATATTCTTTTTAAACCAAATTCAAGTTTGCATAAGGTCATTTGAGCTCAAGCCGAGCTCGATCTGAACATTTTCTTAAACAAAATGAACCGTGATAAATTGAGAATCGATTTTGGAACATATGTATATACATATACACTCCCCCACAGTTTAGGCTGCATGGGTTATGATTGGAATTTGAGTGATTTAATTAGTTGGTTTCAGTTCAAATTTACTACTCCTGCCAGGATTATTTTGTGAGCCTATGACATTATTTATAATAGTATGATTAATACAACATTTATGAAAAGATCTTTAAAGTATATAGGAAAATTGATTTGGAGTCATTCATCAACAAGTTTGCAATTAAATGAACAAAATGTTGTTCAATTAATTTATTTGAATGCTACTAAAACGGATCACCATTATATATATTTAAGCTAAATTAACTAAAAATCGTTGATTCAATGGTGATTTAGGAGTATGAATAGGTTGATTCTCGTTGAGTAAAGAGAGAAAAATGAAATCCAAAATGAAGGCCTTTAAAATCAATGAGCAGAACAAGGTTGTTTTGTTTTTTGCTTGCTTACTTTCCTCTTCATTCTTGTTATGTACAAGAGCACGAGTTGAACAAAAATTGGTTGGGGAGGTGGAACCAGGTGTGTAGGTGGAGTTGCGGCAGGAGAACCAAAATTGGTTGGAGACGTGATAAAGGGAGCGGAGGCGGGAGAACCACAACTAGCCGGGAACGCAAAAAATGTGGCAGAGGCAGGAGAACCAAAATTGGTTGGAGACATGATAAGGGGGGCGGAGGCAGGAGAACCACAACTAGCCGGAGACTTAGAAAAGGTGGTGGAGGCGGGAGAAACAAAATCGTTTGGAGACGCAGAAAAGGAATCGGAGGTGGGTAAACCGAAACCGGCTGGAGACGAGGAAAAGAAGGTGGAGTTGGGAGAACCAAACCCGGCTCGAGAAGCATAAAAGGGGGCAGAGGCAGGAGAACCAAATTCGGTTGGAGACGCAAAAAAGGGGGCAGAGGCGGGAGAACCAAACCCGACTTGAGACGCAAAAAAGGGGGCGGAGGTGGGAGAACCACAACCAGTCGGAGACGCGAAAAAGGGGCCAGAGGGGGAGAACCACAACCGGGCGGAGGCGGGAGAACCAAAACCAGTTGGAGACGCGAAAAAGGGGGCGGAGGCGGGAGAACCACAACCGGCCGTAGACGCGAAAAAGAGGGTGGAGACGGGAGAACCACAACCGGCCGTAGACGCAAAAAAGGGGGTGGAGACGGGAGAACCACAACTGGCCGGAGACGCAAAAAAGGGTGCGGAGACAAGAGAACCAAAGATGATTGGCGAAGCGGAAAAGGGGGCGACGGCGGAGGTGGGAGAACTAAAACCGGTTGGAGACACCGAAAAGAGGGTGGAGGCAAGAGCACCAAAACTGGTTGAAGACGCTGAAAAAGGGGTGGAGGCGGGAGAACCAAAACCTGATGGAGTCGCGGAAAAGGGGCGGTGGTGGGAGACGCAAAAATGGTTGGAGTTGCAGAAAATGAATCAGCCAAACCATAAAAGGTTGGAAAGGAGTCAAGAAAAAAGAACCGACTGGAGGCGGGAAAAAAGAAGTGGAAAAGACACAAGAAATAAGAAAGGTACGATCACCCGGGCCGGGTGGGAGCGAATCGACGATTATTGTCCAGACAAATGAAAAAAATGAGAAGGAGGAAGACGAAGAAGAGGAAGAGAGGAAAACGTATATTAATATCAATCTACGGTGGTGAACCAACCATATTACAATGAAACAATGTTATTTTAGAGGAGTTGCTTTTGTAAAGTGTTGGTCTATTGTCATTAAGAATTATATGGAAAAATTGTAAAAATTAAGGGTGTATTCGATTTTTACAAAAAATGGATTGCAAAATATGTATTTTCATCAAAATATGATGAAAATAACCATAGAGTTAAACTTTGTTTGAAAATTATTTTTTTTCAAGTTGAACTCATCAGTTTTCTTCTTTTTTCGACCGAATATCACCGGCCCACAACTTGATAACATGACGAAAAAGGGAGAGTCATACCAATTCGATAGTTAGAGAAGAGAAAAAGAAGCGAGCTCGAGTTGAATTTTTATTTTTGGGCCATTTCCGACACTTTTTGACAAAATTACACATTCTACACAAAATATAAATTCACACATTTTACAATAAAGAAAGTTCACAATCACTTTTTTTTAAAAGTTGAATAATTCACATCTACGTTTTGCAATTTGCCCAATAATCATTAAACATTCACTATAATATTTTTTTTAATAGAATATATGAATTTGAGTAAATCAAATTATGGAAAAGAGTACGTCTTGTCCTCTGAGTGACATGGTACCGAGGGTTTCGGGTTTTTGACGGTTTCTGGGTTTTTGTTCACAGCGTGAGATCGGAGGCTCGAATTGCAGGCGCAGATTGGTTACTGCCGATGTGGGTTGTTGTTGGAGGGGTGATTGTGGAGTGTGGGGTTTGGAAACTGGGTGAGGAATCGGTTTAGGGTTTTGGGAGGTGGGGTTTTGGGAGAAGTTATTGTGGGTGGGGAAGAGAGATCAGGGCTCGATATGGCTGAAGAAGGGACTGGAGTGGATGATTTGCAGCGGAGGTGGTCGCGAATCTCCATTGCGGAGGAGGAAACGGAGGGGCTTCAGTTATCGGAGGAGATTGAGGTGGACAGGCGGGTCAATACTCAACACGTCTTACTGGGCAAGTTTCTTTCTGATAGGCATATTGATTTTGTGGCTATGAAGAATCATATGGCCAACTTGTGGAAGCCAATAAGGGTGTTTATGTCCAGGAGCTAAACAAGAACCTTTATATGTTTCAATTTTATGAGGAGGCTGCGTTGAAGAGGGTGGAAGAGATGCGTCCCTGGACTTTTGGGAGGGTGCCACTGTTGCTGGAGCGGTTTCGCGAGGGAGTTAGTCCCCTGGCGGTCAGGTTTAACTCTCTGCCTATTTGGGTCCAAATACATGATCTTCCTACCAACACAAGTTGGGCCAAGTGGTAAGTAGCTCACTTAACACATGTGAGATCCTGAGTTCGAATTATGGTACATACTACTAGTATAGGATGTCTTCAATTATTGCCGATAAAAAAAAACATGATCTTCCTTCAGGCTTGAAAATAGAGATTGCAGCCAAGGCTATTGGGAAGTGGGTGGGGGATTTTATTTCCACGGATCCGGCCAACTTTGTGGGGATATTCCGCATCTATCTTAGGGTTCAGGTTGGGTTGCACTTGGACAAATCGTTGAAGAGGAGACTTAAGGTTTTCGATTCGATGGGTCGTGAATACTGGGCTACTTTTCAATATGAGAGAGTTCCGACCTTTTGCTTCATGTGCGGGAGGATTGGTCATACTGACAGAGTGTGTGATCGGCTGACCCCAGATGGTCAGAAGCCTTATGGGGTTTGGATGCGAGCCCAACCGCGGTCAAATCACTATGTAGATGCGTTTAAGTATCTCCGTA
>JAYMTP010007473.1:0-10962 GCA_036897365.1 Geranium brycei | reverse complement strand
GGGATATATATATATATATATTTGTGTGTGTGTGTGTGTGTGTGTGTGTGTGTGTATGGCGATCACCACTTACCTTGGGTGGCATTTTAGGGCTTCTTCTCCTAATCTTGTAATAGGCTTCTAAAGTTCATTCTTGCTTCGGGCTTACTCTTTGTGTGTGACCCTATAGGCTCATGGCTCATTGGCAAATGGCCCGAAATCCCATTCGGTCCATTCATCATAAGTGGTCTCTGGTAAGACATTATGATTACCCAATGATCATGATGATCAGTGATTCGATTTAACCTTTGTTGTAACTATCATAATCCCTTTGTCTCTATATATCTTGTTTGAACATAAGGCATAGAGTCGTCATTCAAACCTGTTTCTTGATCTCGAGATGACTTGAGAATAATAACTCCATTTATCACTGGTGTGGCCGTACACTTCCTCTCAGTCATTCTCATCAATAGGCCTAAACAGATATCGTTCCCACTGGTTGTGAGGGACAAATTCCTTGACCGTCAACTGCATCCCTCATATGATTCGTCGTATAGCCAATCATACCTCTTTTGTAGTCAGTTACGGACAACGTAGATGAGCATGTCAAACTATGAGAGTTGTCATATAGGAACCCATGAAGACTCTAAGGTCCGTAAGGATTCAATGATACTACGACAACTTGAGTATGTTCATGACTGGATCTATGTCCCATACTCAGGTCGGGTCGTCTAATCCCACTTCCCAAGTGATATCTATGATATGACTTGGTAAACCTATACCTTTGATCAGCAGAGCATGACCAAGAGTCATCCTCATACTGGTCGCTTTATAAGCATTTTGACCATGAACCTGTCAAGCATAATTTCGTGCGTATCCAATGGCTCTACTATCAGTAATGACACACTCGATGACATTAGATGAAATTAAGCTTGACTTATTACCACAAGACAATGATAATAATAATGCCGATTTTAGTGCTACTAACAGAAGGCAAAATGTTTACATATCGATTGGGCTAAGACACACTTCCTACAATATTGTCATTTAACCATTTGTTGTGTGATTTTTTATATAATTTAGATGTGATATTTTAATGTGAATTTGCTAACTTTTTACTTGGTTCACATGGTGGTTCAAGAAAGAGGATTAGAGAGCTATTTATTTGCAAAGGAAAATTTAATAATGAAATCAATATTTTCTTACCTAAGCTGAAATGATTATTGACCCAAATGAGAAACAAAGACCAAAAATAGATATGAAGTGCTCATGGGAACGGAAAAAAGTTGTAGAGGCATACGATTTCAGGAGAGTTGCATAGGTTGGGCATGATGAGGACCCGAGTGAGAGAGATTGGGTATGTGGGTTTGCATATGGGTTTGAGCGAGGGTTAGGGGAATTTGTGTCTTTTTACAAAATAAAACTAACAACACAAGATGAAACCCTAACATACTTTTAACAAATGTCATTAAAACTAGTTGGGGTATCTCCTATGTTTTTAATTTGATGTAATTATGTGATAAACTTTAATATCGGTGTATTTATATGCAGGAGTAAGAATGAGTCAGATACTTAGATCCACCCAATTTCTTAAACTGGCCCTGAGTGTTCCGTTTTCAATATTTAAGAACTATTACCAGAATTGAAGTATATGAAAACGCTAATTCTAACCCGTCAAAGTTCTGGTTTGGTTACCTAGTTACTGATTTTCATATTGAAAAAAAAAATATTACAATTTCTAAATTATATTCATATTAAGCCATGTTTTGACATCATGTGAAAGTCATACGGGTGGTGAAGATGTCAGTTGTCACCGTGTATATCTAACAACTCATTGTTGTGCGGATCCTACAACATATATGAATGCTATAAGCAATTCACATAATAATTTTTGAAAGGTGTTAATGACGGTCATTTGTGGAAACTCTTGGCCATAATAAGTGTATAATGACGATATCGAAAATTCAAGAAAATGACGTAATAATTAGCAAAGGGAAAGTGGAGGCATTGTTGTTGGGAAGCAATAGCATGCAGAAATCGGTTGGAGTGAGAGAAAGGGTGTCAGAGGCGACCTCACCAACGCCATTTTCTTCTTCTTTCTTTCTTTGCTTTCACTTCTCCTCTCCTCTTTTCGTGATTTAGGTCACCAACTCCCTCTCAATGTACCCATTTCGATCTACCTTCCCCCTCACAGATCTTCTATCCCTCTGTAAGTTTCAATTCACTTGTACCCTTTTTGCTATTTTCTCGATCATCTCGTTGTTGAAATGGCCATTGGGTTTCTGGGTTTGATCCACTTGGGCGAGTCTTAAATTGGGCCAGTCCCTGAATTTCCTACATTACGATGTATAATCATTGGCTTAACCTAAGAAATTGATTTCCTCATTGTTCTCGTTCGTCGATCATCCATGAACTTGTGGGTCTACATGGTCTTTGTGTTTTTTTTGTTGTTCTGTTCAAATTTGGTCTGAGTTTGAATTTATGGGTTGCTTATTAAATTACCATAGATTAAACCCTTGACTGAGAAAACTCGGCAAATCTGTGTGCAGTTGTTGATTGATCTGACTGCCTTCTGATTTTATACTGGAATAGAGCCATGGCTCCCGAGCTCTTGGATATTCAACCACGGGAACTCAAGTTCACTAGTAAGTTGCAAGAATTCGATAATTTTATGTTATTTTGAGTTTATCAGGGTGCTGTGGACATATGCTCGAATATACTTGTGACATGTTAAGAGATGATGTGTAGTTCATGTTTTGTACTTTCATAATATTAATCAGTTTTCTCACAATTGTAAAAAGGTTTCAAGATCTAAAGCTGGTTAATAAGTTGCAATCCACTCGTCTCTAAGACAAGATGTAAACCCTTGCGACCAAAGCAGTAGTTGAATGTTTTTGAGATACAGAATACATATTTATGTACTCTCGTTGTAACTATGTTTCACTTTCATGATTTTACATCATATATAGGATTGAAAAGGACCTAGTTGTATTATCGGGCCATGAAACAGCTCTCCGGCACAAAATCCATCAGATTTTGGGATGTATTGAATTATTGATGAATAGAAACAGACAGGATGCATAATTCTTGTTAGCATTTACCGTGTTTTCTCTTTTCAAATATCAAGAATAAGGATTTTGTTACTGTTGGTTATCACTGGGTAGTATCTTATTTTTATATAGAAAAATGCAAAAGTATAAATAAAAATACTGTTCCATTTGTTTTGTCCTTTTTCTTATACCATATCATGTGTTATAATAATTTGATATATTGACAAATATTGGCATCTCTGTTTTGGCGGCAGTTGAGGTGAAGAAACAAAGTTCATGCTCAATTCAGCTTCAAAACAAGTCAGATCAATATGTTGCTTTCAAGGTGTGCTCTATCTTTCTTGTCTGTAATGCATTTATATTTCTTAAATTTGGGATAAAAGAATTTACTTCGCTTAGTTGAAGTTTAAGTTAACCGATGGCTTTTTTAATCATGAAAAATTTAACCTTATCCTTCAATCTAGTGAATAAATCTGATAGATGATTATATGGTCCACAAATCTATTAACAGGTCAAGACAACAAATCCAAAGAAATACTGCGTGAGACCTAATCTTGGTGTCATTCAGCCGAGTGAAACATGCAATTTCAAAGGTATCTACCTTCCATATCCACATTTTTATTTGTCAAAGGAGTATTGGATAGTGCATTTATCCAATTGCTGCAATAATTACTTGAAGTCAATTGTGCTCAGCATATCCATGGAGGATTCTAACAATGTGTTACAGCTTTTCCATGGTTTTGAAATGCTGATGCTTTCATTTCTTACTCCCTGCATATCTATGAACAACGATAACAGTTTGTTTGGACTCCTTTTCGTCCATGCAGTTGTCATGCAGGCTCCGCGTGCTGCTCCTCATGATTTGCATTGTAAAGATAAGTTTCTAGTTCAAAGCACTGTTGTTCCCTTTGGGACAGTGGAAGAAGACCTTACACCTGAAACGGTAAGAACTTTTTCTATTGGCTACATTATATTTCATTGCAATACCTTATGTTTTCTTTTGCAGTTTGGTAGAGATAGCAACAAACACATTGAAGATAAGAAGTTGAGGGTGGTACTTGTTAGTGCACCCAGTTCCCCAGTATCACATCCAATGAGTGGATGGGTTAATCCAATGCCAAATTATGAAACAACAGCACACAAACAAGAATTTCCGGGTGGAGTGGAAAACTTACCTTCACCTTTTAAGGTATTAGGTTCTGTAACTGTCTAATCTTTTAAGGCGTAGTCAAGCCACAACACCCATTCTTTGGTTTCAAATACTGAATTAAGCTCTACAGGCATTTTTAATGGGGATGGGGATGGGATGAATGTGTAATTCCATTGTACTAATTGTACACATGTCTTGGTAAGAATATTGATGTATAACAATGTATTTGTGGTTGCTTTAGTATGTATGTAAGCAGAAAGTGGAAGCAGATAATATGCCTTGAGAAAAGTGTGCGTATACTCCTATCTAATCACGGTCTTCTATTGTTCATGTGCCAGGAGTTGAATCTTGCCGAGGTTTATGAAACTGTTAATAACATTGAGAAGTTGGGAGCGTCCAAAGATAGCGACAAATATAGAGCTGCCAAGGTTGAGGAGGGGGAGGACGGGAACAGTTCAAGAGCTGAAAACAATATGAAGATGTTTGAAAATGCTAAGACTGACTCATTCAGCGCTGTTATGGATGGGCTAAAAGTTGCCAGTAATACGGATGACTTAAGAGCTAAAAATGCGGACTTGGGGTCATCTGAAAATGTGGAGAAAGTCAAACAAGGACTAGACAACGAGAGATTGAAGCTAGCTGAGGAGTTTAAGGATTTGAAGTCAAAGCACAATTTTATGGAAACAAAGCTAAGAGAGGTCTACCTTTTTATCCCATCTCCTATTTTTCAGTTTGCAAATCTCGTAATAATCTACTAGAATTTGTTTACATGTTTTCCGTATTTGATAATGCTATTTGGAAGGACAAAAAATTCCAGATCATTTAATTGCACGAGTTTTATCTGTTTGGTATTTTACTGTATTAACCCATGGAAAAAAGCTAAATGTATCAAAAGTTATCCAGGAAAAAGCTTTTACATTTCCATTGTCATGAACATATACTTATTGCATGCATCTTATGGGTGATATCCACAGGTCTGGATATCATCTTCGATGAATGTAGCAAATATAAAAGGTGAATATACGTAACTGCGTAATATAGATTTCTTATTAGATCCTATATCAACTTCTTCTCCGTTTACTTGAATTATAAATCGCGTCCATGTCACATGATGTTGAACAGACACAATTTTGATATGCATTACTTCTTGAGCATGCAGTTCAGTGTACGCCTGATTTATGCTGTGTTCTTCAATATTATGTGGAAGACTACTCCCGATATTTGTTTATAATATGACTTTAGTGCTTCCTCTTTGTAAAGCTGTTAGAAATTGTGACAATCTTCATTTTTTGGAATTCATGCAGGCTGAACTTATCATCAGAAAGCTGACAGAAGAGAGAAGCACAATCGCTCAAGAGAAGAACAAAGTTACACGTGAGTTGGTGAGGACATTTCCTTTCAAATTGGTTTTCTTTATCTTTATTACAGGTCAAGGTTGATATATGTTTGCCTCAAACATGGGAAAAGGTAGCTGTCCTATGGAAGCCATCAAACCCTGGTTAGATAGCTAGATTAACAAACAGGATCTATGACTAATTTAATTCTTCAATTTAGCCTTTTTCCCAATCAATTAGGGTTGGCTATATGAACCAAAAGTTTCATAGCATAAGAATGTGACATGGATTTTACATCTGGCTGTAACAAGCCTACCAATAACCCTCCTCCTTTATCCTGGCTTGGGACAGGCAACCAAAAATGGTTTGCAAAGTTAAACAGGATCTATGACATGGGATAAAAATCTCAAACCAAGGTTTACCTCCTAAAATTTCTTCCAGAAATAAAGATAGAGTTTGTATGAAAAAGGTGAAAAACTAGTTATGCAGAGATGCTCTGGATGCCTACCATGCAATCATAAATCTTCGTGAATAGAGTGTTGTAAAAAACGTGACGCGCTAGTCGGTCGGAGAGGACTTTTTGGGGACTAATCAGGGAATAATTAGAAAATAAATTGGATTAAAGGAGTAATTGAACAAGCCAGAGATCTTTACAACAGTGGTGAATTATTCAAATTATTTGCTTGAAGGTGAGGCACTGTTGCATATTAGGGTTAAATATTTAGTACCACATAGTTATTCACGCTAGACTAGAGAGTATCTGTTTATTGTACTCCAATTTTCTTGCAGAACATTTGATCCCGTTTGTGGGAGCCTGCATTATCTGACAGGCATGACTGCGATAGTTTCTTGTCATTTTGATTTTACCTGTCATTATACTATTGCTGCTACTTCTTTCATGTTCTTTGTACTACTGTTTGGGTACATACAAGAATAGAGCCCTAAAAAATACTCCCCTCTCCCAAAAGCATTGCCCTATTTTTATTCCAGTTAGATAATTATGCTCATGCATAGATCACCATCAATATTCCTTTATATGTTAGCTATAGTCTGTGAAAGCACCAATTTGGACACACGTGACACATATATTTTATAGTGTTATAAAATATATTTGATATGTAATAAATTATGTGGACTTGAGTTTTGAAAATGTTGAAGTTAAATTAAACCATAAACATGTATAATTGCAATCTAAAATATCTTTATTACAAAATAAAAACAATAATAGTTGTAAAAAAGGAATCAATCCATTACCTTTTCAACAGAAGTTATTAGGCACTAATACCATCAACATGAAGTTTAAGTTGGATTTAAGTGTCAGTGTCTGACATGAGAATCCGACACGATTCTTTGCTATAATTGGCGAATCCGTGCTTTATAGATTATAACAAGTAGAGTTGTTGCACACTCATTTTCTGGATGTATTGAAAAATTGACCTTTGTTATTGCAGGAGACGATGAGGAAGGGGAATATGAAAACAGTCCAGGTCGGTTTCCCATTTCTGTATGTTTGTATGGTGGCAATAGTGAGTGTGTTTGTTGGATATCTCATCCATTCCTAGAGAAAGCTTTGCAGGTGTTCCTTCCTGATCGTTTGTTTATTATGACAACTGTCTTTACATTAGATGTTTAATTCCCATAAAATTAGAAATCAAGAGAACACGTGTAAGTAAAAAATCAGCAATGTACTCTTTTATGAAAACCAAACAATTGTGAGAAGATAATTAAGAAAATGTTGGTTCCATGACCCTCAACCGCTTCTACTTAAGTTTTGACACATTCGTCAGAAATAGCTTCTACTTGTCAACTTTGGTGTAAAAACGCAGACCAAATGGTTCGCATAACACATCTACTACTTGAGTTGCTTCCCAAGAACAATTTCGGACTTCTTCGCCTTGAAAACGAGACATGTTTGATTCTATTAAAAACGAATGCTTCGTGTATGTCAAACTGAATACTTTTCGTTTTCTTTTGTGCCACGGACAATGCAAGATCATTGGAAAGAGCCTCTCACACATTTGGTTCATCCACCGGTTAAATCTTGGTCCTCTCGTCTCCGTATACCTAAGAAGTTCAAGAAATCCAAGCCGATACCTTTGAAGCCTACTCTATCTTGTGTTTGCTTCTCAGTCTTTTTGTGGGCACAGAATCAATTGAGGGCTTAAATTTTTTGCCCTTTTTCATGTGGGCCTGGTTTTGGGCCGGATAAGAATTCTAATTCTCCTCCTCTTGTTGGGCCGGTTTTGGTTAAAGACTGTTCACTCCGAGGATTTAAGCAAACCGTTGGTGGCACTTTTTTGAAAGTTCAAAAAAGAAAGAAAAGACGTAGTCGATGGAACCCCATTCCATTAGTCTACCACCGCAGTCGACACCATAAAAGGATGCCCAAATCTCCTCAGGCCATTATGGAGCCGCCAGACCCTCAAGCGATCTCCCCATTAAAGATCTAACTGTGTTCTCTCAGCCGTGCCCGTTTGAGGTTCGTAAATTTTCAACGCAACGCAATCATCGGAACAGAACTATTCAAGGTTGGGATCTCTGTAAATCTCTTGGCGTTACAAGCTCGGCAGTTGACTCTGAGATGATCCAGAATTTCGAAATTATCAAGTTAGAAAATTTGACTAAACTGAAATCAAAACATTTAGTTATCCAGGTTTTTATGGCCTTTCCTTTTTTTTTCATGTCTCGTTTTTATAATTCTCATGTTGTATCTTTTCTAGGTTTGTTGATGTAATTGGCCGGGTTTTTTTTCCTTTTTGAAATTTTTTGCTAGCTTCATCAATAAAATCTATCATTTTGCTGATAAAGAAAAAATATGCACTGATGCAAGGTTATTGTATGAAAATTCTTACAGAGACGTGAAGGGTTTAACCAAGGTGGGTTCTACACCTAAAAAGATTCAGTGGCCCAGTTTCT
This sequence comes from Geranium brycei, assembly GCA_036897365.1. Classification (NCBI taxonomy): domain Eukaryota; kingdom Viridiplantae; phylum Streptophyta; class Magnoliopsida; order Geraniales; family Geraniaceae; genus Geranium; species Geranium brycei. Next base: position 2,533 of record JAYMTP010007473.1, on the reverse strand, counting down.
CTCTAGGGTATTCGTTTGATTTAAAAAGGCATGAATGGTTGAATTTTGTGAAAGTTGTTTATAACGAGAGTTAGAAATATAGGTGTTTAATCCCAGGACTGTAAACTACCATGCTTGTTTCGATTAAAAAAAGAAAACTATGCTTACTAAATAGTTTTAATCGTTATGTTTTCTATTTTCATCCTTGGATCTTAGTACATGTGATATTTTTTTTGAATAAAGTAACTTGTTGTTTGATCGATTAAATTAGTACCATAACTTCCATTCGATTTCCTCTTTGATTTGTACTTTTCATTTTTTGAAGATTAAAATGCCATTTTTGGTCAGCAATTTCGAACTGAGCCAAGGTATAAAAATCATGTAGAGAATAATGTTGAAATATATAAAAATATTTTGAAAAAAAGTAAAATATATATATAAGGTTACATCCACTACTACAGATTCAGTTTTAGCCGACACACCTAATTTGAGTGCCGTTAGATAGAATGCACCCAACCGACGACACATTGGTGTTATCGGGTAGGTGAATTATAGCAAACGACACCGATTGTCATTGGATGTGTGAAGTTTTACTCGAAGAGATATACAGATTAGCGTCAGGTACGAAAAATCAATAATCAACCTTTTGAGGTCAACGGGGTCTCATAGCCAAAGGGATGATCAATGTTCTTCGGCTAGGTTCTTTGCAAGAGTCACTTTAGTTGACCCCCATAGTAATAAAATTTGACCAACAACAACACTATGATCTATGCATGTTGGCTATAGTGGTTTGAAAAGTTTAAAAGTAATCTTATATGTTCGTTTTTCATTTTTAATTGTGGAGTGATTGAAAATCTTCTCATTTTAATACGATTTTATCGCGATTTTTGTAGTATTTAGTGTTTTTATACCATATGCGCTTCACCAACATGTTCAGTAGATTTTCAGGTGAAACAAGTCAATTTGGAAGGAAACCGGGGAAAACAACAACTTAGACAAAAATGGAGAGACCTGATGGGCTTGACCCGATGGGTTACCACCTTGTCAGGCATTGGCAAAGAGGCTACAATTTGGACTTGGCTTGACGAACCTCAAGGTGACGGGTTGTACCTCCGTCAATTAGTCCTTGTCAAAATGAGATAGAGAGCTCAAAGTTTCTGTACTTGCATGACGGACCTCAAGATGACGAGGGACCATCAGAGATATGTGATAAGATGGAAGAACATGCAGAAGGTGGAAACTTATTTAAATAAAATTTTCTTGATCGTCCTCTCAGATCATTGTGCAAGCTTTAAAGTCACGTCATCTTTATTTTTTACTACGTGTATGAACATATTCACATCGACAACAACCTTACCTCTGATCCAAACAAATGGCATAACGGGAACATACAAATCTTGTTACTAAAGTTAGTGAGCAGATTTGAATTTTTAAGATGTCGTCCTCTAGTAGAGCAAGTTTGTTTAAGTTGTAGGATACCAACCCCAACATTAAGGAAACAACTTTTGCAAATTAGTTTATTTATTTACACAATTACAGATAACTATAATAACCTACACAATTTCATAAAAAAAACCTAAATCTCCTATGTTAAACCTGAATGTTATTTAAATAATTTTTTTTCAGTGTTCAGTTCAATATGTGAATTCAGCCATTTAAGTATGTGTTCTATAGTTGTCAATGATCATGGCTTTGGTTTGGTGAGAAATGATTTGTGGTTAGTGATGCTTGCATGAACCAAAATATAGATAAAATGAAAAAAAATTTCTCTTGTGTGTTGGAATAAATAATACCCGGTTGTAATGCAATGCAGCAAAACCGATCGAATGGATAGTGAGGTTGTAACGCTAGCTCAATTATGACAAGAAACGGAACTCGCTGGTAGAACTTTGTACCCTGCTGGTGGAACCTTACAACCTGGTAACTTGATATGAAACATGAACGGAGAAAAGGAATCAAATTTGTGTCGTGGCGTTGATGCCACTGACCTGAAAGTTATATGCCACTCGCCGGAACAACGCCCACTCGAAGAGCGAGAGATGGATTTGGTACAGACAGTCTCAAGAACCCATGGAACTTTTAGTTTCTTGAAAAAGGAATTGGTAATAATTTTTTCGTGCGAGACAAATGAGCAAGACTCCACTATTTATAGAGAAGGAGGAAAGAAAACAAATGAATGATCAATTATTTCAAATAAGACCATTATGGGTAATTAAACCCCCAAGAGTAACCATCACGCATTGAAAGCCAATTCAATACGCTCTTGTAACCACAAGGTATAGAAAGCAATCAATACACAAGAGAATCTGAATTTAAAAGAATTAAATTAAAGAATAAAATAATATTTTTTTGTCCAACAAAAAGAAGCAAAACTTCTCACGCACAAGCCAAATGAAGTGGATCAACTAAAAGTGTTAATGGGCTTGGTACATCCAAGTCCCAAAGCCATTTCTCTAATAATCCCCCACAAATGGCCTTTGTTATTACATAGTATATTGGCTCATTTTTAGGCAACGGACAATGTCGCACCAAATGTCGAAGACATTCTCTACAA
>JAYMTP010007472.1:0-10962 GCA_036897365.1 Geranium brycei | reverse complement strand
GGTTTTACAACAAGCAAGACTCTGTCCACGAAGCAAACTACTTCCATGATAGCAAGAAAGCCATTCTCTTTGCAAACTACTGATAGCAACTCTCATGATAGCTGATAGCAACTCACCAAAAGTCTTTTCCTCTCGAAGACCAGATCTAAGAAAACTCAGATTTGGAAAATCGTGCTCTCCCCCCAACCCAAGCTCGCCGTCAACGATTGCCCAAGGTAACCTCGTTCGGCTCTTCCACCTAGGAAGAAGCTACGATGTTGCCACCTCCCCAACTCCGTTCGGTCCGACAGCCTAAACTAGCAGCGCGACGAAGTGGCGAACCCTTACCCTCGCACCACCGTTTGAGAAAGGAATCAGTCCGGTCACACCCAAAACAATTAAAGGAGGACGAATAAGTAAGGATAGCTCACCGGAAAAGCCTGGCCGGAAAGTGGCAGCTCCTCCGGTGACCCTGCGAGAAGAAGGAAGGGTTTTTTTGGAGAGAGAATTTGGTCCTTTCAATTTATTTTATCGACTATGAGTAGCTGTTGATCAAAGCTATCAAAGTTTTTTTTCGTGGCTCAATTCATGGTCACATAGTTATCCATCGTGATCGGGAAAATTCTCATCACAAACTTTTGAATGATTATTTTGCAGAGAATCGTGAACATAATGATATCATGTTTCGTCGACGATTTCGAATGACTCCTATTTGTTCATTCGTACTTTAGATGCTGTAACAACACATGATAAATATTTCATCAAAAGAAAGGATGCATTTGACGGGCTCGGGCTATCTTGATTACAAAAGGTAACATATGTAATTGGAGAATCTTGTCTTTAGAAAGTTTGAAGCAATTTTTGTCGCATTGTTATGGAGGCATTCGCATGTCGCTACCTACAATCACGTAATGCCGCATTTGTAAGTAATATTGGGTAGTTTAGATTGTGTGCACGGGAAGTAAAAAATTGTCCAGCGGCTTGGGAAGAACAATATCCCGATTGCAGTGGCCAACAATTACTTTTCAAACCGTAGCTAATTATGATATTCGGAATATGGCAATGCATATTTTGGTTTGCCAAACAATGATAATAACATTATTAAAGAAATCCAACTTTTTAAATCCATTGGTGATCCTCGTGGTCCAAAATGAAGATATAAGCTAGTAGAGATGATGCAGAACGTGCACTTGGAGCTTTGAAATCAAGATTGACAATTGTGGGGTGACCTGGGTGGCTATGGAGAAAAATATATATTGCGCTGATTCAGAAAATGGATCACGTGTAATAGAAATTAATAAAATAAGCCTGATGACAAGAACTATGGCAACGTTTGGAACTATGGCACAAAAAGAAACCAGCAACAGAGTATCAAACTAACAGTTCAATTGAAGGCATGACTAGCAATAAGAGATCATGAAAAAACATTTAAGGAAAAAATACTCATAAATGAAAAAGCACCATTAAGTTCAAATCCAGAAGACAATGAAATCATAACATGTACTAAAATCCATTACGCAAAAATGCAAAGGCAGAAGTTAAGAAGGAAACAAGTGACAAACAAATACCGCAAACATCCTCTTCTACCCTAAACTTGAAGACACTCAATCCTCATCCTCTTCATCTCCATCACCACCAGAAGCTTTCTTAGCAGCAGCCTTCTGGTTCTTTCGCTTCACTCTTCCAGGTCGACCACCACCGAATGGACTAGTCAGGGAGAAGTCAATGTGCTTTTGAGAGTCAACCTTTACCATAAAAGATGGAATGTTGACCACCTGTCTGCCAACCCTGGGAATGAAATGAAGAAAACATTAAAAAAAATCTAGCAACTATTGCAATTAAACGATACAAAAATGATCCCTTGTCTCAAAAACTGAACGGTCTATATCTTCATTCTAATAAGCTGTTATAACTGCACAGTATCACATTTTCAGTTGCTTTGATTGACTATTATAGTGTTCAGCAAATAAAAGCCAGCTAAATGCAACCATAAACTACAATTCAAAAACAATTTTTTTCCAATCAGTAGAAAAAACATAAGCTACAGAACTAAACAGATTGAGAACTGGGAGGCAATTTACGAGGTTATCAACTTATTCATTACCATTTAGCAATAGAAACAATATCAAACAAAATACAATCGGCACAAATAGACAAGCCAAAAGAACCATATTAATCATTATAGAACAAAGTTTTTGTACATAACACACTCAAAAGTCTAAATCAATCTACACTCATAAGCTTTCAAAACAAGATAAGTAAAGCTGTTACAAAAACAAAACTAAAAAATTGAGCACTGAAAAAGCAAATACCTATGTAAGTTAATGTCACACCTGACAAAAAATCTTACATTCTAAGACTACAAGAAGTTCATTACTCTACCAAACAGAACAAGGTAAAAGTAGATCATATAGAAAATTCAAAATATTAATTACTTTAACATGTTAATAAGTAACAAGATGCTTTATAAACAACTCATTACCATATGTATAATCCAAATAAATTTATATAAGCAACATAGTAGAAGGTAATGAAAACGGGACAATAATTTCAATACATTGGTAAAAATATATACCTAATATGCCTCTGCCTGATGAGGACACGGGCATGGTGAATGGACTTGGCCATGCCGGACTTGAAAACAAGGGTTTGGAGTCTACGCTCAAGGAAGTTCTCAACAGTCAAGGCAAGGACATAATCAAGCTTGTTCTGGCTTTCCTCAAGCAGCCCATACTTGTTCATCCTCCGAAGAAGGGCTTCACCTTCAAAGATACGGCGAGGGTTCTTCTCATCCAAGGTGAGAAGCATCCTTGCATTGTTACGGATGCGGCTCAATGCATACTGAACCCTCCACAGCTCCCTCTTGCACCGGAGCCCATACTCACCAACAAGCTTCAGCTCTGCATCCAGACGTTCCTTCTCATAAGGACGACGCGGCTTCTTAAAAGTCTTCCCATCTGAAAGCATAAAAATCAAAATCATAACCATAGAGCAACCAAAAAGGAGATCTGTTTGATATATTAATGTAGCACATAGTGTGAGTGGACAAGATAACAAATTCCAAACCTATACTAGCAGACACTTATATTTCACTCAAGAGAAGCAAAAATGGCCTTGCACACAACCTTTCATGGGTTTCAACAAAATCAAAATCTGGTTAGCTGATACCCACTGTAATTTCTTAACTCAAACAGGATGAATTTTCTTAGAAAGGGATCCGAATCAGTAAGAACATTATAATTCGATATTCATCGTTTTTTCTCAGCAACCAAAAATAGGTTCATCAACATTACGAATCTAACAACATTTTACCAAAACATGAAAAAAGATAAAATGACAGCAAGAAAAAAATAAATCCAACCGAGAAAACGGAACAGATGATAGATAAAAGATGATCTCCAATCCAGTGCAGTAAAGCAGATAAGAAGTTGAATACAGGAAAAGAGAATAAACCGCCGTCAGGTACAGCACATTCAGATTATAGAGGCGGAGGGTAAAGAAAAAGGCTTACAGTTTCTGTAGAAATTAACGTGCACCATGGCTCCGTCTGGTTCTCTCCGAGCGCAAGCTGAGTGAAGAAGACGACGAGAAGAAAGAAATGGGACAACCTTAACTTTAAATAGTGAAACCCTAAAAACCTAATTAGATGGGCCTCTTTGGGCTGAGATTATTGGGCTCTTTGGGCCGAGAGGACCTCAATACTCTTCATGCCCATGTGAGGCCTTAGAAAATACAGAACAAAATTTCAATCTTGTGTAGATTTCGGAGTTTGAGGTATTATTGGCGGACTCACGCGCCACCGCCGACGCCGGCTTCGATTCCATCCACTTACACTCTTCATCTTTTACATGTTAGTCCTCACAACCACACGCCGGAAAAAACTGCCATCACCAGCAAGATCTGCAACCCATCAGATACGGTGTGAGCTCGGTCCAGTCTCTCTTTCAATTTGATGAAATGGGTCTTTCTTTTTCTGTGGGTATTGCACTTTTGATTATATACTCAGAAACTTGTCGGTAAATTTATGTTTTTGTATGTATCACTACTATACTGGTCTAGATTTGGTTTGGCTCTATGGCTATGGAATGGTTTCATTTGTCTTGTTTCTGTATATGACACACTGACACTGGATTTGAGCTGATCAACGAAAGAAGAAAAATGAATAATGATTGTTCAAGGGAGCTTTTAAAGTATAGATGGGAGTTACTAACTTACTATTCTATTTTTTGTTAACATTCTCCGTCTTTAACATTTATGTTGATTGTTGTTTTACTTGTTGTATTTGATCATTGCCTTCTAATTTTCTAGTTATGTAAGCAGATAAGGTAGGCTTGTTTAATTCATAAATGGAAAATAGTGGATGGTGCCAAAAATTATATAATAATTTGAGCTATGTGCGGCTGTGAGTAAACTGATTTTCCTGTATCCTTTTTCTTTCTCCTAACTTATGCCAAATTCATTACATTCATCAAGTTAGAATGGTGTAAGGCTTTTTGGTAAAAAAAAAGTTTACCATTTATGCAATTTTTGTAACTTTAGTAACTTGGTTATTGATGTATTTCATTTTCCAATTTGTTTACTTTTGACATGCCCGTATAATTGATGCTTCCTTTTTGTTGAAACATGATCTGCATTTGGTATTGAGAAAGTAATTTTGTTTTTTCTGTTTTGACTCAGAAAGACGTTAGTGTAAAGTTTGGGGAGTGAAGGAGATATAGAACTGTCAAGCGAGAATAAAGTTGATTAGTGTGATAATAGTGTTTGATCTATTTTTACTTACAAATATTGTTTAATCATTATCTTGTGCATATTTAGGTGGATCACAGTTAATTTGACTTTGATAAGATATTGGCGAATTTCAGTTCACTTTGCATGAATGCTGATAGGAGTATCAGTTCCATACCAGACAAAACTCTTCTGCTGATCTCTGTCAATCTCACAGGTATGAAATACCTTAACATTAAACAGATAAAAATTGCTTTATTTAGAATAGTTTAAGAAAATAAAATAATAATGCGTGATGTTTATAAGATTATTTCAGATGGATTATACATTGTCTTTCCACATTACAAGAAGAAAACCAATTAGAGTTAATTGCCTTGCTACTTGCTGGCTAAATTGATTATAATCCTTTTTTTGACTCTCTCTATACCAAGAAGCCATAGATTCTAACACCTAAGCATAAATTGAAACCTATGACAGTATGAAACTTTAGTTTGTTACAAATTAGGTCTGAAATAAAGTATAATCCATACCTGTTGTGATTCCAGGTTTCATATAACTGTAATACTATACACCGTTCTATTTTGTAATGCTGCTCTGGTTTTGATTTGTCAAATAGGTATTGTAATGGCTGATTAACCCAATAATACATATGCTATGCATGAAGCATGCGAAAAAGCAAGGTATGTGAGCAGATATCTCCACTGCACATGGATCTTAAATATGTATGCATATTTTGTTATTCAAGTTGTTTTCCCATTCTGTCTAGGCTGCCTCAATTCCCTAACTCTTAAATCTTGTCCATATCGGCATATTGCTTCTGATGGCATTATTACTTCAAACGCGATTTGACAATCTCAAACATATTCAGTAGTTGATGTAGCAAGTCTATGTGGATATGCAAGATTAAAAAAATTCACCACAAGTTTCAAACTGACTTAAAACAAACTCAAAATTTGAGCGAAATCTTATATATTTATGATAATACATAATAGTTTATTTTTACAAAGAAAATAAGAGACTTTTTCAACAGACTACTATCCCAACCTAAATCTAAATTGAAAAGGTAAACTAAATATGTCAAAACCTAAATCCAAAGGGGGGCTAACATCAAAACTTAATCACAATAGGAAATAGTAAAATATATGTAAAGGGATGCACTCCAGTACAAACCAGCCAAACATCCAAACTGTCCGAACCAATCACAGGTGTTGAATCTGTGTAACGCGCATGTTGTTCCAGCGCGCGACACGTGTCCAGAAAGTTGGCCTGCAGTGTTTTTTCGGGTCCCAAACATTCCACCATTTTGCACAAACATTCCACTAGTTTGGATGGTTTGGACACTCCATCCGGTTTGTACCTGATTTCTCCTATATATGTAAATTTTGGAATTGATTAAATCCAAAATCCCATGGGCTTGTTTGGGTCTTTAAACGTTGTTTCACAGTCCCAAACTCATTAAGTTTGAAATAGCTTCTTCTGGGCCTCTTACATGCATGATTCCGAGCTGTGTGCAAAAATTATGACTATTTAAAGTTGAGTCGCGCGCTTGAGCGTCTTTATTCAATTTCTCAGGCCTATTCTTGCTTTTTTTCGTCTTTGACCAACTCATAAAATCTTCAAATACCCGTTCCTCATCATTAGTTACCCTTTCCATTGTCATATTTCCTCAAATTTATTACCAAAGAGGGAAAATAAAATTGAGAATAGAATCTGCATAATTATAGTAGTGATCAGTTATCTTATTCGAGTGAAGAATTATCATAGTCCATGCAGTCAGAGAAGCTCAATCTAACATTTGATCAAAGATTTTTGTTGTTGTTTAGTGAGACTGATATGGCAATTTTTCATAACCGCAATCGTGCAAACTGGTTTGAGTACAATAATATGGGTATACTCATTAATGATTCTTGGAATATCATGGGTTCCCTGTGAGCTTGTGAGATCACCATTTTCACTGTGAAGGGAAAAGTCTGTTGCTTCCTAGTCTTCTGAACGCGTGTCCGCTCCTGTTCATTTTCATTTAGTTCCCTAACAGTTATTATATCCCGAGGCAAGTGGCATTCAGTGCAAGTGTTGGACATTAGCAAGTCTGGCCTACATTTTTGGAATATAGTGTATCCAGGTATTATAGTCATTTGGTTGGGAAAAAGATAATAACATCATTCAATTGCTTTAGAGTTTCAGTAAAATATCATGTTCCTCACCTTTTTCTGAAAGAGGAGGGCAATTGTGGATGAAATATGTTGGCATATTCGGTTCTCTCCCATTTAGAATTTCCCAATCTGTGTGTAGTCATGGTTGTTTTTGACAAATTAGGATTCTGAAACCCACGTTGCTCCAAGTTATATGCCGTGGGAATTCACTTAAGGCATATAATAGGGTTTTTTATTGCCCAACTCTAGTGGTAAAATTGTCAAATAATAAATGAATATATTGGAGTTCACTGACAAATGACAATAATAAAACCATTGCTGGCAATATTGCCAAGTTGAAATATATCTGTCATTCATCTTTGTATTTATTTCTTGAGCAGTCTTTCTGGTTTTAGGTACCTTTCTTTTGTATTTTTAGAGGTTATTTGTGTGCTTGCCTTAGAAAAGAAAAATATGTATTTCAGAAAGTATGAGGAAGTTAGGAAATCCAGTCCTTGGTGCCGCTGCCTCAAAATAAGTTAATGACGGGCAGGAACAAGACCTTAAGTTGGTAGTTATTTCCTACTGCCCTCCCCTCAAAACTTTCTGAATGGAATATTGATTCTCTCGATATCCTTTAACCAAGGATTCAAGATTTGCATACCTTTATTTCCTTTCTCCTTATGACCCAAGCTTAAGATCTGAACTTGCTCAGAATTTGGAACGACTTTTGCTTCATTCGTTCAAGTTAAAATACATTAGTTCAAGTTAAAAAAATTGTGGTTAAAATACATTAACGCAAGTTAAGTTGTGCATCTTAATTAATATCCTTTTCTTTCTTCCTCTATAGGAAACAATAGTGACTTGAAATGTGAAAAGGTATTTGGTTAGTTTGATTTCTTGTTTTGCATATGATTTAGATGGCGCTGCCTTCGTATATTGATAATTGGGATGAATCTGTGATCCAGATGGAAGACGTTTGTCTCAATAGTGAGCCAGTGATTGATGGAAGCAATGGATATGAGAATGAGGGAGACTGCACTGTTTCGGAACATGATGATGAGTTTGGTGAAACAATACCAAAAAAGGAACCCCTGTCTCCAACTGTGGGATTGGAGTTTGATTCTTTTGATAATGCTTATGATTTTTATAATGTTTATGCAAAGGAGCAGGGTTTTGGCATCCGAGTGAGCAATTCATGGTTTAGGTCAAAGAGAAAAGAGCGGTACAGAGCAAAGCTTAGCTGTAGCAGTGCAGGTTTCAAGAAAAAAAGTGAAGCAAACAATCCAAGACCAGAAACAAGGACTGGTTGTCCTGCTATGATAGTCATCAAGTTGGTTGACTCTGAAAGGTGGAGAGTAGTTGAAGTTGAGACTGAACATAACCATCCTGTAAACCCACAAGTTAGACGGTTCTATAAGTCGCATAAAAGAATGATTCTTGCAGCCAAGAAAGTAAAACCACCTTCGGAACCTGTTACAGAAGTACATACTATTAAGTTGTACAGAGCAGTTGGTGTGGATTTCAGGTGTAATGGATATTCAATCAATAATGAAATGGTAGGTGCGAATGCTGTTGATCATTTAAAGCATTTGGAGCTCAAAGAAGGAGACGCTAATGCGGTTTATAACTATTTCTGTCGCATGAAGCTGATAAATCCAAACTTCTTTTATTTGATGGATCTTGATAATGATGGGCGCCTAAGGAATGTATTCTGGGCAGATGCCAGGTCTAGAGCTGCGTATAGTTACTTCTGTGACACAGTTGTGATTGACACTACATGCTTGGCAAATAAGTACGAAATTCCTCTGATTTCATTTATCGGCATGAATCAGCATGGACAGCTAGTATTGTTGGGCTGTGGCCTCCTTGGGCTCGAGTCGGTAGAATACTTGGCATGGATTTTCAGAGCATGGCTTCAGTGTATGCTTGGTCGTTTTCCCAAAGTAATTATAACTGACCAGTGTAAGCCCTTGCAAATTGCAGTTCCTCAGGTTTTCCCGAAAACCCGCCATTGCTATTGTTTGTGGTATATTATGCAGCGAGTTCCAGAAAAGTTGGGTGGTTTGGAAGGATATGAAACCATCAAAAGAGAATTGAACAAATCAGTCTATGACTCGTTAAAGATAGCTGAATTTGAAACCTCTTGGGTCAATATGATGAAGCGACATGGACTTGGGGATAACAAATGGCTCCAGATGTTGTATGAAGATCGACATCAATGGGCTCCAGTTTACTTAAAAGACACTTTCTTTGCTGGAATGATACCTACACAAGAAAATGAGGTTTTCAATTCATTTTTTGATGGTTATGTACATAAGCATACATCTGTGAAGGAATTTGTTGACAAGTATGACCTAGTCTTACACAGAAAGCACATGAAAGAAGCCATTGCTGATTTGGAGTCGAGAAACCCTATCCTTGAACTGAAAACCAAATGTAATTTTGAGGTGCAGCTTTCTGAGGTGTACACGAAAGAAATTTTTAAGAGGTTTCAAACGGAGGTGGAGAGGATGTACTCTTGCTTTAACACAAGGCAGGTGAATGTCAACGGCCCCATTATAACGTACATTGTCAAAGAAAAAGTTGAAGTGGAGGGGAACAAAAAGAAGGTAAGGTGTTATGAAGTATTGTACGAGACAACTAATGTGGATATTCGATGCATCTGCAGTATGTTCAACTACAAAGGTTATTTATGCAGGCATGCCTTGAACGTTCTTAACTATAATGGCATAGAAGATATCCCATCCCCCTACATTCTGCCACGTTGGAGCAAGGATTTCAAGCGGAGTTATGTTGTAGACCATGGTGATGGTGATGTTCATGTTGATGCTGATGTACATAACCCAGTTTACTGGTGCAATCACCTGTATAGACATGCCATTCCAATTGTTGAAGAAGGAGCGCAAACTCAAGAGCATTATAAGATTGCATTGCAAGAATTGGAGGAGGTGATGAACAGATTTAGTATGGTAGAGGACAGCAGTGTAAAAGATGACACCAATGTGCCAAGTCCATGCAGCAATTAACAAGTTAAGAAGAGGGAATTGTTAAGATAGCAAATAGCAAATAGCAAGATGTGAAGGAGATGGATAATTGTATATAACTGTAATATCGATCTAGATAACTTAAATGTAATGTTCAGGTTCCCAAGCCCAATAGTATGATGTATAGGGTTGAAGTTGGATAATTTAATAAAGCTGTGTGAACAATTGGTGAGGTCCAAGTCAATAGAGACCCATGTTGCAGCTGTAAATGAAATAGTATAAACATGCTTATTTTTCCTCTTTTGCATAATGTTCAATTATAAAAAAAAGTTTGATACAAAATAGGGGGTTTGGGAATTATGAAATAGAGGAGGAAGAGGCGGATTCAATCGCCAAAAATAGGGATTTCAATTCAGCCAAAATAAGAAGGAAAGAGATTATAGAAGCCAATATTTTCGCATTTATTGCTAATGCATTGTTTATTCTAGTTACTACCGCATGTTTACTGATAATTCACGTAAAAACAGTAAGTCGAATTGCCAAGTATGACATTTTTATAATATGAATGAGACTGTCAAAATAAAAAAAAATGAGTGAAGATGCCAATAAAATACGCTTTCACGATGACAATTTTGATGAAAAAAAGAAGTGCTATAAAGACAAGTATGTGTAAAAAAAATCTAATATTTTACCGAATAAAGTTCATTATTTTAGAGTTTGCTCTTTCTTTTGACAATATTTTAGAGTTTTTGAATCCTTTCCAATTCGATCTTGTTGCTTCTGGCAACAAACATGCATGAACCATTTCTCAAGTATGTGTCTAGATAGTCCAAAGTCTACCAACTCCAAGTATGAAAAAGGGTTTGTTGTAGATCAAATATGCTTTCCAAAGGAACACCATGGAGAGTAGAGGCAACAATCTACTTGTGTTACATGCAATAGACAAAGATGTTTTCAACTATGAAACAATCAAATTGATTACAGTGAAGTAGAGCTTTCAAAGAAACCAGGAACCTGTTGGGGAACCATGACTATAACAACGCAGCGGAAACAACAAAATCGCCAGGTTCCCATGTTGGGATTCGGAGGGACTCAAAACAATATATGCGCAACGGAAAATAAATATATCGTTATCCCGA
>JAYMTP010007471.1:0-10963 GCA_036897365.1 Geranium brycei | reverse complement strand
ACTCTATTACAAAGGTTCTATAAAGCTAGACATTTATATGGCTTTTTTCCCTCTGCTTCGGTGCCACTTTCTTACAACTTTTGCAACAAATTTGAGCTTCATGTTGGACGTTAAGTTTGATATCTTGGTGTGACTCAAACCATTTGTTATACCGTTAATGTAGTGACGTTACTGTACACATTTGGACGTGTTTCGCAACTTATTACACCTAATTAAAAAAGATTTTGAGTTTATTTAAATTTAATCATTTGCGGTTTGCTCTAACTCTGTTAAAATTTGAATGAAATTTTTATTTTTTAAAAAATTGACAAAACTACCCTTATACCATATTTTGTGGCACGAGAGTAACCTCCGAGACGACAACACGACCACCACCAGCATTGCTCTCCAAGACCTCGTTCGCTAGCCGTTGTGATTCTCAATTCTACAATTCCAATCCCAATCCCAAATTTCGATTCACATCTTCTATCCCAAATTCCAATCCCAAATTCAAAAACATCTTCTATCCCAAATTTCAATTTGATTTTACAACAAAGATTGATTTTTATTCTATTTCTAATTCATTTTTTCAAAACCAATTTCAATTTTTTTAGCACGACGTCACGATTGTCTTCCCGGAAATGACGCCAAATTTGCCTCCTTCGTCGTTTGCTTCGGCGAGGTTGTTGAGGTCTCAGAAGAGATTCGTCTCTCAACACTAAATCTGTGAGGACGAGTTTCAGATGAAAATATAAATTTTAACTTACAAGTCTTAAAAGGTTAGAGTCGAGTTTAACTCATCTCAATCTTGAGCTTGAATTCGATTACAAAAAAGTCGAAGGTTCGATCTCGTTAAAAGGATGGGTGAATTTTACTGATTTGACGTAATTTTCAAAAGAATAAATAAACAGGCTTATACAAATTGTTAAAATTTAACTCGTTTAATAAGAATTTTGTACGTTTTCCTAGATTCTTGGTTCCGCCCCGAACTACAATTGCTCTTTTAACTCTTTTCAGTACTTGAGATGAAAACGAAATAACCAACAAAGACCAGCACCAATGCCTCCTTTTCCATTCCTATTGATAGTGAGACTGCACAAGCAACATAGCGTATGCATCAAACTTGCAATCTGCAGTCTGATACAAAATGGACCTCAACAGAGCAATTCATATGCACAACATTCATTATGATTAAAACGCAGAAAGGGTCGCTAATATAACACAGATTAACAACAGCAATAATACAACTTTTATCATTTAAATAGAGAGAACTAACTTTTCCTTGCCTACTACTTCCATTGTCACCTTGGACCTGATAACTCAAACGCATGCAGATTTTCTGTGGAGTCCAAGATCCAGTCGGAATGAGGATGAGGGGAGAGCTCGGCCTCCTGTCGATAAACCTCCACCCTCTGCCACTCGTCCCATCTCTCCGCCAACCCGTCTCCTTCCAGCATTCTCACCACGTCTGCCATCTTCGGCCTCTCCCCGGGCGACCCCTGCGTGCAAAGCAGGGCTACCTGAATCAACTGCTCCACCTCCCCTTCTATGTAGTTTCTCTCAAGTTCCGGATCGACCAACATCTCCAGCTTCTTCTCTTTCAGCAGTCCTTTCACCTGAAGCACCCCACAACGTGTTAGTGTTAGTATCAACATCGTCTTCATCACTAAGGAGCTACGTAATTAGATGACCTACCCAGTCGAGCAACATGACATCATCGTCATTTGCTAGCCGGGCGAGATCAAAAGCCCTCTGCCCGGTGATCAGCTCCAGAAGCATAATCCCGTAACCAAAAACATCGGTTTTCTCGGAGGACTTCCCGGTGGAGAGGTACTCGGGCGCTATGTGGCCGATTGTGCCGCGTACAGCGGTGGTGACATGGGTGTCCTTGTAGTCCATGAGTTTGGCCAACCCAAAGTCCCCAACAACAGCCTCAAACTCCTCATCCAGCAAGATATTAGCGGCTTTCACATCGCGGTGAATGATTTTCGGGTCACAGTGATCGTGTAAATACGAAAGCCCCCTTGCCGATCCCAAAGCAATTTGTTTCCGTGTTGGCCAATCAAGTGGTGGTTGATTTGGAGGGCGTTCTAGAACCATCCAAGTATACAAATGCAATAAATATATACACTTCAAAAAAGACAAGCAAAGCAACATACACGCAAGTAACGTGATTCGTAGGAACCCTTACCTCGTAAGCACGACGCAACGCTTCCATTAGCCATGTAAGGGTAAACGAGTAAGCGTTCAGTTGGTGCCATACAAAAACCACGTAACCGGAGGAGATTTCGATGCACAGCCATACTTATCATCTCCACTTCTGTCTGAAACTGCGACTCACCTCCAGGTGTACGCTCCTCTTTTAGTCTTTTTACGGCAACCAATGTACCATCTGCTAGCCGGCCTTTGTAAACTTTACCAAATCCACCTCTGCCCAGGATATTTTTGTTGCTGAAACTATCGGTTGCAACCTGTAACTCTCGTAGCAAAAACCTTTTTAGCTGCCCCAAATGGACTTCTGGGTCTTCTTCAGCTGCAAATTGAACTAAACCAATGAATAATAATCCACGAATGAAGTTAACACCCATCCTACAAAAAACACTAACCCGGAACGTCAAAGAAAAATTCTTGTGGTTTTCTCCGACGCCACCAAGCAAAGGCAATTGCAGGTGCAGCAAATAGTAAAGCAGCACCGGCAGCAACTCCACCAGCAATCGCTCCAGTAGCACCATTGCCACCTGATATATAAACATATCACAATATTCTGAAACAAATCAAGTATACAAAACCAAGCCAAATCAAATTACAAGATATTTCCAAAATATGTGTTTAGATAATCACCTGGTGAGGAAATTGGAGGTGGTGGGACAAAAGGAGGAGGGGGAGAAAACGGAGGTGATCCTGGGCAAGGGTGCCCAGAAACCGGGCCACATAGATCCAAATTATTTGTGAAACTGCAGACGAAATGTGAACCATTCACCTTGTTCCTCACTCCTCAATATCAAGAATGTCTAAATACATGGCTCAAATTAAGAATATACCTTATAGGAGTGAAGAGTAAGAAAGAACCATTATCGGGAACCACTCCTGAGAGGCGGTTATTAGACAGATCCCTGCATTGCACATTGCAAAGTAAGGTCATAGTTCCTGGAATCAAAATAATCATCCAGAGACAAATAAGCAGAGCAACTATGCTACTGTTGTGTATGTGTGTGCGTCTCAGAGGGAGAGAGATTCTTATCAGTTTTGCACTTACAGCACTTGCAATGATGTGATATTAGTTAATGACATAGGAATGGGGCCTGTCAAACTGTTGTTGTTAAGCCGGCTATCCTTGCACAAAATAAAGGAGCAAATTGTTAGGATTCAAAATCGCATAATGAAATAGCATATTTGTTCATGTACATGACAATCTATACACAAATATGTCTAAAGTACCAACGCTTGCTTGACCAACTGGTTAAGTATTTGCACTTGGGTCCAAGGGACTTGGGTTTAAGTCTCGCTGTGGTATTTTCATACACCACCTTTATTCTCTCCCAACCTCTGTTGGGCCTCTCTTAAGGTGGGAGTCAAGTGGCAATATTGGGCCTCCTTACACTACTCATTTTGAATCTTTTTTTTTTCGATAAGCAATTTACTTTATTTCAAAGTAACATAACAAGACAGACACCAGCAAGAACCCCCCGAGAAGGGGGGCTAGAGCTGGGACTAAACAAAGAGAGACATGCAGAGCAAAAGATGAAAACAAAAAGAGAAATTCAGCGATGAGAAAAAAGACAAATCCATGGCCTATGAGGTGAACATTATGATGAAGTGAAACCCCAAGAGGCACTGGAGAGGACTCAACGGTTTGAGCTGAGATTGGTCTTGCTTTCAGCTTCCAAAGCTGAAATTTTGAATCTTAATCTAATCTATACTCATTTTGAATCTTAATATAATCTCTTCTACACTCATTTTCAATTTAAATCCTGAATTTGAATCCTGATTGACAGCACATACATCATCACTGGTATAGCATACTTGAGACCGAGCCATTACTATCCACGCTCAACTGCAACAAATGCATGCGCAAACAAACCAATTCATTGATGGAAATATTGAACCAACACCAGCCATGATTTATTGGAACAAAGCTAGTGAGTCACATTACGATTTCGTTTGGTTCCTAAGCAGAAATTCCATACATGACAAGTATAAATTCCAAATATTAACTGCACCCCCAAGGGTTTTTTCTTCTATCTTTTGCGCATCAACTAAATAATGTAGATACAATACGATACAAAATACAGTAGTTGATATTCAAATAAAAAAGCATGCTCAAAGCCTAGGCCGTCAATATAAGCAAGTGATGTAATAGGATGAACCATACTCACAGGAATCTCAATTTAGACAGCGTGCCCAATGAATCTGGAATGGGACCAGAAAAGCCATTCAAGTAAAGATCCAAGCTCACCAAGCTAGTCAGATTCCCAAGGCTGCTAGGAATTGGTCCACTTATGTTATTGCTGTAGAGTTCCCTGAAATATGTGAATTAACATAACAATTCTTGAGTTAAAATTGAACATGGTTTAAATTAGCAAAACAATTTTTTTGTAAACTAGAACCAAATTACACAACCCTTTATTGGCTTCGTGCAGGAGCACAAGTCATAATAGAATAGCCATCAAAGTATGTCATACTGAATAAATAGACAATGACACTGATCGGATTGTATAGGACTGACTAGTCTATGTACTGATAAGTCTTGCAGTTGACATAATAGGAAGAATATCAACCTCAGTTACTTAGAGGTTCATCAAGTATTTTGATCCACTATGATAGCTAGGAATGCTATACTTTTCCAATGAATATGGATACTGTCCATGGAAGCAGGGATGTCTTGTAAGAAAAAAAAATGTGTTTCCAGCTGGTACCACAAGGAAACAATTATAACAATGTGTATGATGGACTGCAACTGGTGATCCGTCCTCATGTTCTTACATGAAAAGTACAGTAACTTTTATATGAGAGAAGACCCAAGAAAACAGCATATGGTTACTATGTTGTATTGGCCAGAAGAAAAGAAATGCAATTGCTATACTACCGTGGAATGTGAACAAACAGGATCAAAAAAATAAAGTAGAACCCAACTTACAAGTACTGCAAGTTTTTCAGCAGACCAAGTTGTGGGACAAGTTGACCAGACAATGCGGCATTTCCAAGATCGCTGAGGAAAAAGTAGAATAAGACAATCAGAATGGCCTTTTCTGTAAGGGAATATGATGGTGTAACCTTCCAATATTGCAGCACTATAATGAACATAGAAAATACGCAAGGGCAAGATGCTTACACTCTGATCACACTGTTATCGTTGTTGCATGTGACATGAAACCACGTGCAAGGATTTACCAGTGTAGGATCCCAACTCTGCAGCACATTGTTAGGATCCTCCAAGTTGGTCCGCAGAGTATGCAAAGCATCACCTGTTACATATATGCAACAAGCCACATATAAGGGATGACTCTATACCATAAAAAAGCATGGCATATAAACGAATTAGTTACAAGGGTGAAACAAGAAAACGTGATCCTTCTCTCTAGTTGCCAACTTGCCACTAAAGCTGGTAAATTCATTTAAACAACAAAGATGCCATTACAAATATAGCAGAATGCATGATTAGTAGAGGTAATATACAATTGCTAATTCTGAAGATATGGGAACACCTCTTCCAAGTTAAAGGTAATTGGTTAACTATAACGTGAAATGTAAGCTAGTAGTTACAGAAGCAAGTTAGCTATAAATAGGAAAGCTTTTACTTCAACAGAAGTGGAATCAACATGTATCCAGGAGTGTTCTAAAACTCACGAGTTCTCCCTAGAAGTCGGTAAAATCGAGTTGGTCGAGTTCTGGACCTAGTTTTTAAAATCGTACAAGATGGTTCAGTCTTACCGAATTTTCAATGGTCAACTTGGTCAAACCTAGTCAAATTTTATTTTTTACATATGCTTTGAAACTGTTCTATAATTCGTGCATTTTTTTGTTAACTAATCAAATTGCTTGAAAGTATCTTATATTATTATTTTGTCTTTCATGTGTATTATATATGACTGTGTATATATTTATTTAATACAAACCGAGTTTTTCCGGTTTCTCCTCGAGTTCTCATAACTCCTTATTTTTCGCCTAGCCGAGTTCTCCCCAATCCCGAGTCTTAGAACCTTGGTATCAGTATAAGCTTAGAAAATATTTCTATAGTTGCATCTGATAAAGGATTTCAAGAACATTGATAGCCTATTGGGATTCTAACAAGAGCCCACGAGATTAAAGCTTACTTGTCCAAATGTGACTTGTGACCTTGCAGTCAATGGTTTGAGTTATAGCAGCAGCTGTATAGAATTTGACTTAAAGATAACAAGTGCTCAAGTGAATGCTCTAACTAACTAACTCAGTTGATCAAAATGTATAAGAATCTCAAGATTCCCCTTTCATGTGCTTAAAGATGATCAAGACCCATGTCTTTAATCCTTCTATTCTCAGTGAATTCACCCATTCAAACTGTGTCCAAACACACAATATTCATAAAGGACCAAAAGAACATCAACATCAGTACCTATCAACAGATAATTAGTTAATTAACTAGAAAAGAAGCAGCTTTCACATATAAAAACGAAAAATCAAATTTTTTCAGAATTCAGCCCACATGATAAACAAATTAAAATTTAAAAATAAATAAGCAAGCAAGCAAAAAGTGAAAATACCTTCCATATTAGCAGAAATTTGAGGAAGTGGATGAGCCAGCAAGATCAGCCATAGAAAAAGACAAGCCCCACCACCTCCCATTGCCTCCATCAGACAGAGTTGTTGCTCAGCCTCCTCAGATCCACCCAATACACAACACCCAAAACCACCATCGCCAAAATCAACTCTTGAAACCCTACCCAACCTCAAATCTCCTTGATATATACTCAAATCCGCGTCATTCTTTCCAAAAATACACCACAGAATCTGAACCCGATCTCATCACCCAAATGGGCCAAGTAAATTGGAGCAGAAAGGCAAAACCCAGCAAAATTTTCAAAGAAAAAATAACAAAAGAACAGATCTTCAGATCATTTAACTGGGTTCCAACTTTTCCTTTCTTTTGAACTCTAGAGAGTGAGTGAGTGAGTGAGTGAGGGTGTAATGTTGTGTTGTGTGTGGCAGTGATGAGCGAATAGAAATTGCTGTGGCTATCTACCTATTACAGTGAACAGAGATAAAAGGGGGGAGAGACTAAAAATTATCTTTTTCCTTCTATTTTTTTTACAGAAGAAGAGAGATGGTGAAGGTTGCTGCATTGGGTCTGTGTTTTTGGAAATTACTAACAACATTTAACCACAGACTCTTTTTTTCATGAGAGTAACTTCCTGATGTTTTATTTCATATTGCTACATTATCTTTAATTTTAAGTTAACATTGTTATTTTAGTACAAAATAATTAAACTATTCTTAATTTTTATTTAAAATTTTGAATGTATGACATTGGGCTCTTTTTTCTAGTCATGTTGCTGACTAGAACCTCATCCCCAATTTTCATCCCTCAATCAGTCATCTAACCCGAGTCCAGTCTCTGTGTCCACCAAATTCAACTAGACTATCTCTAACCACAGTTGCTTTCATTTCGAGCCCAGCTCCAATCTGTCGATTTACGAAATTATTACAAAAAAAATAACTTATTTGATTTATATGATTAATTGGGTATCTGGTCATTTCTTAACTTAAATTAGAAATTGGGTTTTGATGAGTTGCTTCTAATTCGAAGATAAAGCAAAAAAAATTTGGGTTTGGAATCATTGATTATTTTGCCTTCAATTTTGGATCCAATTCCTGAATTTGTATTCATAGTGAGATAGTTTTAGCAAGTATTTTTTATATTATTATTTCTTAATTCAAAGGGCTTAACTTTCCTTTGTTTTGTTGCTAAATTACAAAGTTTTGATTCACTTTTTCTTTCAATTTTAGTGTAGCAAGTGGAGTTAGTGTTTACTAATGAGTATTTATGTAATGCACTTTAAAGTGTCTTAAGGCAGACTTTGTTTCTTGTTTTAAGGGACAATCTTATATAGTTGTAGTTGATTTGTCAATTTTCGCACCTAATTTTTTTGTTATGAGTACGATATTTTATTGTTAGTTTTGCATGTGAAATGATCAATATGTCATTGATCGTCATTCAAATTGTCAATCTTATGCCTCTTGACTTCTTTTTTCTTTCTTTCTTCTCACTCTCTCCTCCTCTCTCTTTCTCTCTTTCTCTCTCTCCCTCCATCTACATCTCCGCAATTCATTGAAAATTCGTTGGGTAATAATCTGAATTGCACAAAATCTTAACTATAAAATTAATGTTTTGCTAATAAATTTGGAATGAAACAACCTTGATGTGTCTGTAATCACTTATGCTTATCTCGTGTTCGTTGTTGAGATATTAAATATTGATAGTCACCAAATTTATAATTTGGTCATTGTTGAGATATCACTTTGGTGCAATAGTGACAGAAATTGTGAAAGGAGAATGAGGATGAGAGAGAGGGAAGGAGATTAGGAAAAAGAACGAGAAATAGAAAACAGACAAATCAATGATATATGTGAAAATTTAAATAATAATTAGGGGTGTTTGGTTTCACTAAAGACTTCCTTCAAAATAGGGTCGCTCCCGGGTATCAATCCATTATCGGTCATTTTGCATTAAAACTAACAATTTTAAGTTAAAATAAACGAAAAATTGTAGATGTGAAAAAAATTCTCAACGCACATACAAAAAAAAAATCAGTTATAACTAAGTGAAAAAGTTAACTAATTATGTGAAATCATCTCTTGTTTCAATTTACCAAATTGCACAATTATTTAAGAGTTCTCGCTGGCGAGCAAAAGAGGTCATGTATCTCGTTGACGACATTTTTCCTCTTCTTTTTGAACGACAAAACCTAATTAACCCAAATCCCGAGCAATACAACCAGATACATCCAGGGACATACCCCACCTCTGATCGTCAACAAGTCCTTAATAGAGCCGTTTTAACTAGGAAATCGGCCAATTTATTCGTTGATCTAGACACGAAACATATATTTATATCATAAAACTGAGATAACAACTCTCTAGAATCTTAAACAACAGTCCCAATAGGCGACACACGATAGGGACAATCTCTTTGACGACTTTGATGATGACAAACTCGGATTTGGCGGTGCTTTTGTTTCTCCCCAAGTCTTATAACGCCAACTATGACTGCTCTGCAATGTCTTCTCTCCCCTCCACACCGATATAAAGACAGAACAATCGAGGTTTAATGGTGTGGGAGTGGTTGACGTCATGTCAATGTCAACGATTTATAGTTTTAAAATGTCATATTATTTTGTTATTATTCAAGAGTAATTTAGATATCTTATATAAAAATAAAGTTTTATGTATTAAATTAATGTGTTTTAAAATACACCGAATTAATTAAAGTTTTGATCGTGCTAAAAACAATTGTAAATTTTCCTAATTTTTATGGCCATTTATTTCACTTTTAAAAGATTGTCAATCAATTTATCGTTGTCTTTAAATTAAAACTTTAAACCGGTTTTAATCATTTGTATTTTGGGCTTGTTATGGTTTGAACCATTCTATTCAAAACGCTTTGCCTTCTTAATTTTTGTAATTAAATCTTAATTGAAAGGTAAAATATAGGCCTAACTTAAAAAATTCAGTTAAAAGCGTAACACTAACAAAGAGATAGGATGTTAGAACCACCGGTTAACCGCAAAACCAGAATCGCATGTGACTTCAATCATATGACTTCACACACGTATGTGACTTCATCTTACATGCGTGGCTCGTGACTTCAATCTCACATTTTTCTCATTTTCTTTCTTTTCTTTCCTCAGTTCATCTTTTTTAATATCGAACTTTTACCTCTCTATTATGAACAATCATTTACGATAGGACATTTTTTCATCATTAGGTTGCGATCAATTTTTGAAGCTCTTAGTACTCTTTGATGACTCCTTAATTTAAAAAACATGTTCATTTGAGCTTGAAAGTGATCTCAAAATGGTCTACCTGAGAAGTTCATTGCTCACGGTTGGTGTGGTGAAACTGCAAACTGATCGAAAAATCGAGCGGATTATTATCGCCAGTTATTGTAACTGTGACGGCGGTTATGGTTTTCATTATACAAAAATCAACAAATGTGGATTGATTTATGAATATTTGGACAATTACATTTAATGGACTGTGATCACATTCACCCTACAAGCACTTGTTTGGCAGTCTGGCACTGGCACAAATAATATTATATTTAGTTATAATTACATTTTTATCATATAAGATAAGAAGGGATTATTTCCACGACCATTTTTGCTTCTTCCACGCCATTTATTATATCAAAAGTCATACCTAAAATTGCTTATTTTTGAACAAGTGTCGTGAGAACCCACTCCAACACTTAATATATTCTACAAGACTATATTACTCAAACGTTTTATTATAATTAAGAAACCCAATACATCAAAAAAAAAAAACCAAATACGAAAATCTCAAACCAACGTAGTTCATAAACGTTGGGTAATTGGCTGGTTGAAGCCCAAGCCCATGAGGCCCATTTCTCCTTGTGAGCAGTTGCTTTGTTTCTCTCATAGTGGGACTAATGGTTTACATAGCCCTTTTGTATTGTTAGTGGGCGCAATAAAAAGTTATACTGTGTTAAATCTTGGGAGCAACTGATTCCATATTGCCACCTCGATTTACTGGATATATTGCTTTCAGGTCAGTGGCGCCATCTGCCACGACACAGTTCTCCGTCAGCCCCAATTCTGTTTTCCATCTGCATCAGGTTCAACGTATTCTAGTTCATCGTTCTAATTCACCACTCCAATTCAACATTCGGGTTCAAGATTTTCGTACAACTACAACTGGATATACATATATTTTCTAACAATAAACGCATGTGCAGAGTCAAATTATAACACAAAAGAAACTGATTCTG
>JAYMTP010007470.1:0-10964 GCA_036897365.1 Geranium brycei | reverse complement strand
TGGGGAAATTCCTGAAGGTTCGGAAGATGATGGGGTGTCTAATTTTTACAAAGACGGTGATATGTTTCCTGATTGGCCTGCTGATCTTGACGAGAGCCCTAACGAGCTCTGTTGGTGGATGAGCGTTGCGAATTCTGCTAAGGGTTTTGGAAATGAATATTTCAAGGTAATAGAAAACTAGAAATTGTGTTAATGATTTATAGAATCGTATATGATTTTGTTGTTTTGATGCTTTGAATTGGAAACCGTTGGTTTTTACAGAAACAAGATTACAAGATGGATCTTAGAAAATATAGGAAGGCTTTACGGTATTTGGATCTTTGTTGGGAGAAAGAGGGGATTGATGAAGGTAAACGATCTCTAATCTTGCTCGTCGTGTGTAGGATCATTGTGATTTTTTGTTTTTTTTTCATCGTATTGTTATCTTCATACAGAGAAAAGTTCGAGTTTGAGGAAGACGAAATCGCAGATATTCACAAACAGCTCAGTAAGTTTCAGTTGGGCTGTTTTAATCTACTGAGAGAAAATAAAATACGTATTGGATTTGCTTGCTATATGCGCCATGAGATCTACGAGACTTCTGTTTTTTAGTTTCATGACGATAACATGCGTTCTTGATGCAGGCTTGTAAATTGAAATTAGGGGACATCAAAGGAGCGCTGTACGATGTTGATTTTGCAATGCGTGAAGAGGAGAAGAACGCCAAAGCCTTGTTTTTATTACGATTTCCATCTTATTTGAAGGATATAAAAATTTTGATACATTAAAAATTCCGTTGCATTTATTATTTTTCTCTTTTGATTGAATTTCCATAAATTGTGTGGCAAAATTTGATGATGTTAATTTATTTTGTGTCTGAAATCAATTTTACATTCTAATAACGATTATTGTCCTGCTGATCAGGCGTACATGGTACTCAACGATGTTGATGCTGTAGCGGAGAGCTTCAAGAAGGCGCTGAAATTGGAGCCAAACGATAGTAAGTAATAACAACTCACAAAACTGGCCTTTCCTTGAAATTTTTTCGAGATTATAACCCAAGACAAGCAACATAGAGTTTCTTGAGCAAGTTTTCATATTCGGGTTTGATCTGCATTTCACTAATCTCGTTCCTGACTGTTCTTGCTGATTTTTTTACGATGTCTGTTCTTTTCGGTGGAATAAAAAGGGAGCTTGCTGCTGTTAACAAGAAGGTCAGTCTAAAGAAACGATCAAATCGCGTAAAGGGTCCCTGCAGCTAGCTGGAGAAAAAGGCTTTTCAGAAGATGTTCAAGTAACCATTGGCCTGACATCTGATTTTAGTTCAAGAACTCAGATTTATCAGTTGAATTTTGAGCTTTTGATGGGTTTTATGATTTCTACCAGATTTCACATACCATAAAGAAATGTATATAAGCAGAATTGTACAATTGGGAGGCAAGTTGGGACATATCATAAAATGTCCCGACGGTTTATTACACCTCACTATGGTTGTCTCACACTTTAATACCCTAAATATATGTTGAGGATATATTGTATCGATTAGACCCTGAATTTGACATATTGTACCTAAACATATATTCGGTTGGGTTACAATAAGAGTATTTATCTTAAATTCTTAACATTCACTTGTCAAATCTACTAAATTTCATTAGGTTTCAGAATCTTTTAGTGTGTTTTGTAGAATTCTCATATTTTCTGACGAATATCATCAAAGTGTCCCACCTACTAAACCAACAACTTCGCTCTATTGATCGTCTCACTCTTGATTAGTAAAAATGGCCGTCATAAACTCTAGACGTCACACATATATGTACTTCAGATCTCACATAATTTATCAAATTCTCAGTTAAAGTCCGATTGATCACAAAATTTATCGAGCAGTGACAAGATTATATATATAGGAGTCCACATTGTCTACAAACAAAACAATACTCTAACACTACCAGCAAATGCATGTAAAGAGAGCTACCAAAAACAAGTAAAAACTAGTGACTGGCAAAAATGAACGTGTAGACACCATATGGATCCTTCACTCCTGCGACGAGACGGGCAGCAAGGGAATGGCCCTTAAAGGCCTGCCTCGTCCCATGGTGAAACCTCTGGTTCCATCTGGCATCCTCGGCCCCTTCGTGTTTTGTTTGGGAGATGTTTCACATTGCATCCCACAGGTTGATGATGACTGTGGATGCGGAGATGAAGCAAGCAATCCCCACCCTCCAACGCGCCCTCTGCTCTTCCCCCGCCCAACTCTCCCCCATCCCTTCTTCATCCCCGTCGAGCTTTCTTCAGCCTGAAATGATGCAGTGTTAGCGTCCCGCGTCTAAAATATCTGAATCTAATCATAACATAACATCTTATACTCATATTCAAACTTAGGGCCTTTATATTTCGTTTTTCATAACATGTTGAAATGAAGCAGTGTTAGCGCCACAAATCTAAAATATTTGAATCCATTCATAACACAACATCTTAAATTCAGATTCAACCTTAGGGTCTTGATATTTCAATTTTCATAACATGTTAAAATGATAGTGTGTTAGCGTCCCACGTCTAAAATATCTTAATCCAATCATAACATAACATCTTAAGCACATATTCAAACTTAGGGCCTTGATATTTCATTTTTCATAGCAGACTGAAATGATGACAGTGTTAGAGCCTTAAATTTGAAATATCTTAATCCAATCATAACATATAGTCTTTGATATTTCAATTTTCATAGCATACTGTTTTTTTCATGGCAAGATTCGTGATAAAAGCAAGGAAACATACATTACTGTCCATCACTGACGGCGCGCTGTTCGGCTGAGAGGATTCTTCTATGCATTCAGGGAAATCATCATCATCAAGAAGGCCATCGAAATCGGATTTTCTGCTCTTCAGAACAGATTTTGGCTGGAAATTTTACAACAAATCCGTTTAGCAGAAGTGCGAACACTATGCGTAAATGTAGCATTCATATATTGGGAAACATACCGAGAGCCTAAGCAGCAACCTTACACGAAGCCCTTTTCTCCAGTTTCTTTCGTCGTTCAATTTCCCAACCTAGTGAAGTTAGCACACAAAATTCAATGAACTTGCAAAAATTTAGGGAGTTAAGAAACAGAGAAAACATATATATACTTGCATACCGCTTTCTCAGCTACCTCTGTGGTCTCATACTCCACAAGTGCATGGATCTATACATCAAAGAAATACGAAAAATTTGATGCAAGGGCTGAGAAAAGCAAAGAAAATGACAGATTATAGAGCAAATAGATTGTACCTTGTTGCTGATTACATAATCACTTTTCGACCGAGAGGAATTGGGTTCTTGGGGATGACATATCCGGATAGACTTCACACTGTGGAAGCAAGGATTAAAATGCAGTAACCGACAGATTAGTCAAAACTCAAAATATGGGGAAATCACAAATGGTAACTAGTTTAAGACAAAGATCAGACCTCCCAACCACAGAAAACATTTTCTCGAGGTTTTGATGAGAGTGATCTTCAGGCAAGTTCTCAGCCACGACAGTTCGAGACTGCAAGGAAAAGGTATAGTACTTGGCATTGCATATACGAAAAGAAAAAAGATTCAATGAAACGCTCGGAATCCATACCTGCAAGTCCTCTTTGTCTTTCTCGGTGAAAGGGTACCTGCGCCTGACCTTCTTTTCATCGTTGCTCAAGACCTTCAGAACATTTACGCGCGAATTCCACATAATCAACAATAGAAGCAATTGCTCTTGATGGCTAAATTTACATGTAGAGAACAATTCAGTATAAACTTAGAACTTACAAGCTTTGAAGAGGACCGGATTGCTTGGATGATCAAATGGTTGTTGGTGAGTAAAGACTTGATCTTTTTTGTAGAGGCAATGACTGATATTGGAACTGTAGCATACACAGCATTCAAACATCATGTCATTTCGATCGAAAGAAATCGCAAAAAAATCATTGCCTAATCTGCTAAGTTCCATTTATGCTCATCGACATCTTAGTTGCTTACCGTATCCTTCAGGGTCTTTGTTTATTTGTTTCACCAAAGATTCATTTGCAAGCAAACTCAGGTCACTGAACTGATACTCTACCTATTACAAACACAACCAAAACATGTTATATCAACAATAAAAACCCAAATACACAGTTACACAAAACCTCAATCAATATGTATATGTTCCAAACAGTAATGTAACACAATGATAAATCTAAAACCACGCTAACACCAACGATTACTTAACCAATTTGTTGAGTACATTCGGGTCCTTGACCCTATGATCAATGTCCAAACCTAAAGGCGATGGTAGTTACATGGTTCGGGCTTTAAAATGGTATCATACAAAGTCCCACATAATATGGATCTCACCGAAATGACATCAATGTATTCTTCAAACAATAATGTAACACAACGATAAAAATAAAACCGCCATAATACTAATGCTTACTCAACCGAATTGTTAAGTGCTCGGACTCTTGACCAAATGATCAATGCTTAAACTCGATAGGGGACAATAATATGGTTGATCAGACTTTAACATGATATTGTGCAGAGAAACAGTTTCCATAAATTGAACCAATTTTCTCAAAACAACACATATCATATCACAAATTGGACAAGAACAGGTCTACATTACACAAATTCCCGAAATGGGCGACGAAAACAGTACCTGCTTGACGATCTTCTGGCGAAGACTGTCGGTGAGGACATTCTTCGAGCAATCGGGGACCGAGACACTAGAATTGGAGATGAAATAGGCAGAGTCCTGGTCCCCAACATAGATCCAATCGGAGGCATCATCGGATCCGCCGAGGAACTGGAAGCAAGGGTAGAAATAGCCCGAAACCGGGACCTGGGAATGCGACCGGGGCACGAATTCGGGCGCTTGGGCGTTGAATTTGAAGGAATTGCTGCTACTGCCACCACTGCTCGTCGTCGGCTTCATCTCCATTTCTAGGGTTTCCTGCATCTTCTGATCGCCTGGTTGCGCCTGAGCCATTTCTAGGGTTTCTCGATCCTCAAGAAATCGATCTCTCTCGCACGATCTCAGATTTGGGGATTTTTTTGGGGGGACTCGTGAAGTTTAGAAACTTGACCGTTATGTTGAATCCACATTTCGCGCCAAATTACACATGACCGTTGCTCTGTTCTTGGGGGTTTGACTTTTTCGTGGGTGGGGTTAGTTTGGTCATTTAATATGTGCTACAATATTGGACCTTTGAAACTAATAAATTTTAAGTATTTGATCTTTTAAGTACAGCATGATAAAGAAAATGATAGGCACTAATTAAATAGATATGAACTTTGAATATTAATCGGATTTGCATTGCTTTATTTTATATGTTTATTAAATGAATGATTATACATCCATAATTGAAGTATGACTTATAATATGTAAAATAATAATAAATATTTTGGAATATGAATCTTTAAAAGTAATAGAAATAATGATATAAATGTATAATAGTATAAATCATTTTAGTTTTTGTTATTTTTAAATTTTAAAATAAATAGTTTAAATTTGCCTAGTTCAGTTTAGACGTCGATTTAATAGTGCGAGATACCAAAGCATGACTCGATCTCCAGACCTTGAAACTCAAGTTAACGTGCTTAACCAATTGATCAAGCAAGTGATAGTTATAAATTATAAACTTTGTTCATAAGATATCTTAAATTTCTGTCTATTGATTTGAGTTTCTAAATCGGTTGAGTTTTAATATAATAAACTTAGTTATCACATATTTTTATGAGGTGTCACTAAGATGATATGAATCATAAAACTAATTTATAATACATCATAAGATAACATACACTTTTAGAGAACATTTTCAGCAACCAACTTTCTTCACCAAACAATTGATACCAAATGTGAAATAAATGAATGCATGTGGGCTCCTTCTCACAAGACCTTGTCTAGAAGATTCTCTCTATTATTTATGTTGTGAGAGTGACTGTTTTGTCATGAAACTTTGATATTAACATAACTAATTAACCAGTGATTCTCTTCTTGTAAGTGGGATATGACTTGATTTGGTAAAATAGGGTTTAATCTATTATGAATACCAAATTAAGAGAAATTTGGCATAATATTTGTTATAGATTCAGAAATGTTTCATCACTAGTCGCTCTTATCCAATCATTCTCCTCTACATTTACAGTGTTAAAAAGACGATGTGGCTTGGAATCGAAAACAAATATAATAAAAATTTATAAGTTGTACGATATTGTTTATGTAGAATAACATAACAATAATTTCATTATTTCTCTTCAAATTATAGAATTGTCAAAATCAATCGAGTGATCAATAAATTTATAAATATACACAATTGCAATTACTGAATCGATGTATTAGACAATGAAGACATCTTAATCATATAATTTGGGTAAAAGATTCGTTTTTTCCTAAACAAGCTCTTTAATTGAGAAATGTTAACCGGTAATGGTGCCTAAATTTTCAACAAAAAAAAGGCATTTACAGCTCAATTATTCTTTGAAAAGAAAATGTGATTCCATAAGAGTTCACAGTGGGGACACAACCATAGGAGAGATGAGGAAAATAATAAGACACATGGAAGGTCTGAAATATTCTCTAAAGATAAGTCCAAATCTTGTGTCTGTCATCATGTTAGCACCAAATGGGTCCAAAACATTGACATAAATTTAAAATTAAATGGACCCTTCCTCATTCCCATGCACAAATCAAAATGGGTTGGTTTTGTTTGCAACCTAACAGTCAAATAAGCATATACAGAAGAAAAAAATCCAATAGAGTAACAGAAGGATTATCTCATGCAAAATTAAGTGTTTGAATCTTAACGAGTCATCTGTTTAGGAATATGTGCACGGTAAGAGTGAGATCATGGTTTGACCCACTTAAAATTTCTTAGATCCGCATAGCCAACTTAAATGAATCGATTATACAAAATTGGGTCGGTGTTGTAAAAATCTCCGCCTAAATTTTTACAACACTGCATGAAGGTAGAAGGCCCACACACAAAAACCTTTGCAGCAGACAAATATGGAAAATAAAAATTCTATGGATTATGATCTATCATGCTCTTACTCAAATGTAATCAACAAAACTTCAAGAATGTGTAGCACATGACAGTAAGATCTCTCCCAATCTCTCTCAAACACACACATACAAAAAGATGAACTTAAACAAGAACAAAAGTGCAGTAAGAGCTAAAAAGACTGCACAAGAGATTGCAGAAGAACTGAAAATTTCCATTTCAGATACTATTACAGGAGGGTTAAATTTTCATCATACAAATGTTCTTCCCCATCAATTCATTGCAGTAAACAGATAAGAACACATATTTTGCATAACAAAACAATATTCATTATCTGGGGGTAAATAAAATAGGGCAAAAAACTCAAATTCAAGCCAAAAGGAAAGCTTACTCCTGAAAATGTCCGACGCCTCTATATCTTCGCTCAGCATCCGTCCTTTTTTTTGTTTACGTATAATAAACTCCTCCATGTATACTTTTTCATCTGCAAAAATCACGGTGGATAGATATAGATATGGATATACTATGCATCGCTTTTTAAGGGTTTGTGAAGGTGATTTTTCCAGCTATAGCTCTCGGATTTCTCTTCTTCCTCCCCATCGTCGTCCATACTGTCCCCTCCGGTTGTGGAGTCATGTGTGCCTAATTGGAAAGGGCCTTGAGGAGATCCAGACTGGGAGCTGTTTGTCTTTGAAGATTGACTGCAATGATCTTGGGGAGTCCATAAATTCCCCAACACAACGACAGATTGACTTGCAGAGGTCGATGTTGTGGCGCCATTAGCTCTACGAGTATGGAGTCTATATTTCTGAAATTAAAAGGGTATTTTTCATCAACGGTGCTGGATTTTTTTTAGATTTTTATAGAAAAATGGGTTTTCAAAGACAAGGCATTCTCTTGCTAGTAACTAAACATATAAGCAAAAATGCATATAATGAAAATGAAAATGAAGATCTACCTGCAAGTGGCTCTTCACTTCATCGTTCGTGAGGCCATCGACTTGCATGTGTTCTCTAATCTGCTTTGGCGTAGCAACTGCAAGAGGATCCAAAACCCTAATATCAGATCATGGAAATGAAAATCTGCAAGGCCTCTTGTGCCATATACAGATATTTCAGCTCCAAATTTCAAAAGTGAAATTCGTTTCAATCTCGTTACCTTGTGAGCCACCGAGCTCTTGCAAGGCACTTACAAACCGCCTATGCAACTCCGGTGACCAGCACCTCCTCTGTTTCCTAGCACTCTGGGACTGAGATGGCCCTGTGCCTAAGCTGGTCGGAACATGCGCAGGTCTGCTATAGCAAATTTTGGATCCACTAGAACCCGATTCTTCCCTCAGATTCTTGATCCCGGGCATGAGAAGAGAAAGGCCGGGAACTGGCAACTCCTCCCTCTCTTCCTTCCTCAACACTGCAACCGGGAAATCACAAAAGGGCAAAAACGCCTTTCCTCCCCCATTACTCTTCTCATGGTTCTGAATCTGAAACTCATCTACTTCACTTGTTGTGTTACTCTCTTCCTCTTTTCTCTATCATACAAATACAAACCCTTTTTCAATCAATAACTCATAACACTCTCTAAAAGACTAAAACTACAATTGTTTCAATCTCAACAAACATCATTCTCTTTTACCTTAATTTCTTCGTGTTTTGGAGGATCAACGGATTGGTAATCGTAGAGCTGAAAAGTGCTCATCCAATTCTTCTTATCTCTTCTCTCACTTTCTTTCTTGCTCCCTTCATTTTCCCTCTCCTTCTTCATTAGAATGAATTCCTCCAAAACTGGTTCTGGTTGAGCCTTTGGTGGTGTGAGCTGCAATAACTCATCCTTCAAGGCTAAAATTGCTGCAACAACCAAACAGACACAACAACACAAACAAAAAAAAACACAAATCAGCTCAAAAATCAAAACAATTGAGCCAACCACAACAAACCTAAACCCCATCTCCAAATCATTGAACTGAGACACACCCATTAATCAAAATCTTACAAAAAACATAATTTCAGCTCCAGAAATTGAAATCACTAAACACCCATTAATCAAAACTAGAGAAAAAAACCCAAATTCAGAAAATCAGAGAACAACAAAGACATGAACAAAATCACATTCCAGAACAATTTTGCAGATTCAAAAAGAAAAAGGACCAACCATCGTTCAACAGAAGCATACAGAGAGGAAGCTCGCGCTTGAAGGCGTCGATCTTTCCCATTTCCTCCTCCAACCTCTTCACAAAATCACCAACCCTCGTGCCCTTCTCCGAGAAATCCCCAATCGTCGACACCTCCTTCAGGAACGCACCAATCGTCTTGGGAACAAAAGTGGGTCTAAAATCCAAGCTCAGTTCAGGTGGGAGCGAGCCCATTTCTCTCAAAACAATCAAAACCCAGAAATTCAGATCCTTTTCCTCGAATCTCAAGTGTAGTCGAGCTCAATCGACCAAAACAAAAATCGAAGAAGATGGGTATAATAATGGGTTGTATATATAGAGAGAGACGGGAAAATGGGGTGTTTGGGGAAAGAGAAAGTTACAGAGAAAGAGAGCGATTCTGGAATTGCGAAAAGGAAAATGAAACGCGAAGATTCTGCAATTTCAGGGGACGAGTTTCAACGATGGTTATAAAGTCACTTTCGCGTCTCCGCGTATCCTATCCGTCACTCGCCCGAGTTAACTCGGACACTTTCCTAAATTAGGAGTATTTAAATTAATTTTGTGAAAATAATCAACTTTAATTTTGTATTTGAGAATATTTTTTTGTTTGTTTATTCCTTTTTTCTATTGGTCTTGAAGATTCGAGAGCAAGCAGAATCGATTAGTAGTAAACGTAAAGTTTAGTTCAAAGGAGAAGAATATATTTTGAAACTAGTAAATAATATATAATTTGTACATCACTGGATCTAAAATAAAAATATGAGCCTTATAAATTTGGTAAATACTCGTTACAATTGAACTCTATACTTTTACATCAGTATTTATTTGCATCAATTAAATTTTTTATTCATGTTAAATTAGGTTTGGTGTCTGCGTGATATGCAGTGCTATGTGTAATATTTTTATAAATAATTAAAATTAGAAAATTATGGCTGAAAATGTCACACGAATGGCAATGATGTTGGGTCAAGGCCATCACAGTTCGACTCAGGCCACGCACATTCAGAGGTTCTGCCATTTTTACCGTGTATTTTTTGGGAAATCTGTTTTCCTTCTCGATGTATTTCTTTCCGCCCTCTCGAGCTCCCATTGTAATTATTTTTATGTCAATTTATATTTATCGTCGATAAAAAAAAATCAAAGTGCCAACAAGAGCAAACCATGTGTCAGGCGTTTCAAGTTCCTATCGCTCTGTCTTCTCTGTGCCTAAATCGTATCATCAGAACCACTACTCATTTCTGTTCTACAGCTACAACTACATATTATAATATCGCACACTCTATGATGTCTCCAACTACAAGCCTATCACCTTGAAATGAAAGTGCCCCTTGAACCATATTCATATATTCTTCTTCTATTTATCCTCATGTGGCACTGACGAATGATCAGATCAGGTTGAGGTTGAAAGGGTATTTTTTCTATTAGCCAAAAAATCGGTTTCCCACCAATTTCGATTTGGTTTATGTTTAAGATTTTAGAAATCGAACAATATCAGTTTGGTTTTCGGTTCAGGACACCATTTCCAGTTAACTGTGTTTGAACACCCCTACTATCAACAATGTGATAACGAACTAGCATGTGCCTCTGCGAAGAAGCCTTCACCTAATCTGCCATATCTGCTTAGTCCAATACATACTTTTAAAAATATATTAATTAATAATTTTTTCTAAAAAAATTAATTAAATATTTTATTTAAAAGAAAGTAATAAAATACTATTAATTAGAAAATTATTGTCACGGGTCATGTATGTTACTGCATTTCATCTAAATTAACGGATTTATAAATTATAATAATATATTAAAATAATATACCATTATAATTTGAAATACTTCAAATTTG
>JAYMTP010007469.1:0-10964 GCA_036897365.1 Geranium brycei | reverse complement strand
ATTTAACGAGCCGAGCTCGAGCGGCTCGTTAAAAGCTCGGCTCGTTTACAACCCTTTTTCCAAAGAGACAAAAAGGAAAGAAACATGATTCCCTGCCCTACCTAGTTGTGTTACTAGTGCATGAGATGGAATGGGCCTTTAGTTTGCTAAGCCCGGCCCAATAAATAAAATGGGAAAAATAATTATTAACTTTTTGGGTTCACAAATCTTGAGTGCCAAGTCAAATAGCATTATTTTAAAAACTACCGACATGAAAGTACAATAACTTTATATAGGATATTATTCAACTTGTGATAGCGACAGAATATCATTTTTTTTTTTAAATATTACTTAATTTACTAAATTTATATGTGAGTGTAAAATATTTGAATCAATAAATGATTCCAAACAGATTAACAATTTTTGAAATGATTCCAAACAAATTAAGTTACTTGTGTGAACAAATCTAATGAAGGTGTGGTATAGAAGAAACAGACTGATTCTATTTCAACATAAAAAAACTAAATATGAAATCAATTGAAAAGAGATGCCAACAATAAGTCTTTATTGTCATCATAGAGTGAATTAAAACAGCTTTACACTTTTCTTCTTTGTTGGCAAAGCAATTGACATTGCAATTGACTGGCTAAGGATATTTCAACTAATTAATTGGCATGATATTCCCATGGATTAGGTTAGGAAAGTTATTCATATCATTTTATTTTTTTAACTCACTACTCATATACTATTTTTTTTGTTGAAAAAACACATACACTAATTTGTCTTGTACAAAATGAGAATATGCACACATAAAATATAAGCAATGTTTTGTAAGAAAATGTTAGTCACTAATTGGATGATTAAATCTTTTTACAAATTAATTGAAAAATAACTGGATTAAAAATTAGCATAAAATTAATTTCTAATACTAAAGTCGTGTAAATTTTGACTATAAAATTAAAATTACTTATACAAAATTGTATGTAGATGTGCAGATATTATTTCTTTTTGTATTTAAAAATATATATAATCAATCGATTTTTTATGATGTCCTAATTAATTAGCTTAAGATACATTTCAATTAATGTATATGTTGGTGCAATAAATAAAATTAAAATTATATTTTGGCGTGCTCCGGTGTTAAAATTGTTAGGACTAAAATATACTGGTTTGACCACATATTTAATAAAATATATAATTTTGAAGAAAATACATGAAAAGAGTTAACTTTTGATATTTAGAATATTTAAAAATAATACAATATTTTTTTGTAGAATAATTATTGGGAAGAGACAAGTTACATAAATAACAATTATTTTTGTTTCCCAATATCTATGAACCGAAGCGGTCTACAAAATGAATTACTTGATCATCTTTGACTTGCAGATGCGAAACCCGAAAAAGTGGGTGTAACCAACAGCTCAAACCAGTGGATACTGTGGTTTTGTATCTTTCCATTAAAACAAAAACCCAAATCAATTTGTTTTTACGGTTTATTTATTCATCATCTACTCGGCAACGCGGTGCTGAGCTATAAAGACAAGTGTCTCTGTGTTTCTTTGAATTCGTCTCCTCCATCTCTGAATCTTTACTTTATTGATTTCCCCAAATTTTACAACATTATCGATCTCCCAAATGTTTCAGCTTTTCAACTTTCTTTGTTCTTACCCTTAACCTGCAAGCAAAGCACCAATATTATTGTTCCTAAAGGTTAGTGTTGCTTGTTTTGTTCGATTCTCGCTTGCTTTTCCCTTGGGTTCTCTTCAATTTCAGCAAGGGTTTGGTTTTTCTGCCAAATTCACGCGTACCCATCTCGTAAAAATCGTTGCTTTTGTGCATTGTTGGTGTGGATTGAACTGGGTCTGAGTTGGTTTTTGTGTAATGGGAGTTTTGGGTTCTGTGTTGTGGGGTAGGAGACACCATGTGGTGATTTTGAACATATGCTTTCTCTTGTTGGCTTGTTTGTTCTTGGTGATTCAGTACTGTTCTTCAGAATTTGTAGCTCTGAGCAGTCACAGACCCTCTAATGGCATAAGTGGCCAAGAGGGTTGCAAGGACTTAGAAAGTTTAGGTGATTACACTTCTAAATGTAATTACCTGAAACAATATGGCTCTTGTGTCTCTCAAGGCTATATTGATTATCTCTCTCTTTTCTACTGCAATTTGGGTAGATTTCCCTTTCTGGGTTATCTGTTTCTCCTGTTTTGGTTGCTTGTACTGTTCTATCTGTTGGGGAACACTGCTTCTGAGTATTTCTGTTCTTCGCTCGAGAGCTTGTCGAGTTTGTTGAATCTGTCTCCCACAATTGCTGGGGTCACTCTCCTTTCTCTTGGCAATGGAGCTCCTGATGTTTTCTCCAGCATAGTCTCTTTTATGGATAGCGGCACGAGTGATACTGGGCTTAACACTGTCTTAGGGAGCGCCTCGTTTGTGACTTGTGTTGTGGTCGGAGCCATAAGCATTGCGGTGCATAGGAAAGAGATTCGAGTTCATAAGTCCGCGTTTGTGAGAGATGTTTGCTTCTTCCTTTTGGTGTTAGTGTTCTTGGTTGTGATATTGATCAATGGTGAGATCAACATATGGGGAGCGGTGGGGTTTTCTTTTATGTATGTCGTTTATGTGATTGTTGTGTACATCTCACATATCCACTGGAGACATGGTGAGGAGGAGGAGGAGGAGGAGGAAGAAGAAGAAGAATTCAATTCTAATTCTAATTCTAATTCTAATTCGGGTATTGTCAATGACCTGACTATACCGTTTCTGAATGGCATGGAAAAGGGACAGCTAATACATATAAGTATAGAAGGAGGAGGTATGGAAGGTGATGGTGATGACAGAGAAGTCAAGAAAAGTTGCTCGTATTGGGTATTGCTTCGTGTTCTTGAGATGCCTCTTTACTTACCTAGGAGATTGACGATACCCGTTGTGTCTGAAGAGAAATGGTCTAAACCATTTGCAGTGGCTTCAGTGACACTAGCGCCAATTCTACTATCAGCCCTTTGGAACTCTCAAGACGAGGACGCTTCCACCACCACTGGCTTAGTAACCTATGGC
Organism: Geranium brycei; assembly: GCA_036897365.1. Taxonomy (NCBI): domain Eukaryota; kingdom Viridiplantae; phylum Streptophyta; class Magnoliopsida; order Geraniales; family Geraniaceae; genus Geranium; species Geranium brycei. The sequence goes on along the minus strand of JAYMTP010007469.1, from coordinate 7,931 downwards.
ATCGGATTGCTGCTTGGGGTTTCTTTCGGTGTTCTTGCATATATGTCAACCGAAAAGTCCAACCCGCCAAAGAAGTTCCTATTCCTCTGGCTCGCAGCCGGGTTTTCCATGAGCATGATATGGAGTTACATCACGGCTCAGGAGCTCGTGGGTCTGCTAGTCTCGCTAGGATACGTGTCGGGCATAAGCCCTTCGATTCTAGGGCTGACAGTCCTTGCCTGGGGCAACTCGATCGGGGATTTGCTGACCAACGTGACAATGGCTCTGAATGGCGGGCCGGAAGGGGCGCAAGTGGCCATATCGGGCTCTTATGCTGGCCCGATCTTTAACATACTGTTTGGCCTGGGGATGTCTCTGGTTGGCGCTTCCTGGCGCGCGTACCCTTCGGCTGTGGTGATCGAGAAGGATCCTTATCTGCTGGAGACGATGGTGTTTCTGGCGGCTGGGCTGGTTTGGGCGCTCGTGGTGTTGCCAAGGAGACAGATGAAGATGGATGGCGTGTTGGGCGGAGGGCTCTTGGCCGTGTACATAGCTTCCATGTCGTTGAGGGTGGTTCAGACGCTCGGGTACCTCCCACTTCATTACTTCAACACCTAGATTCACAATGTAGTTTCAGATTGATCACTAACTAGCTTCCTTTGGCTTCATGTCGTGTTTTGTAATGTGATCAGTTGCTAATGAGCTTTGTATATAGTTTTTGTAAGTGTGAAGTATATAAAGCCGTTGTGATTTGAAAACTGGTGATTCAGATCACAGTTAAGTTTTGGCAGATATTTGAATAGTTAGTGTATTGAGTTTTGGCGCTCTGATATGTATTATATATTGCATAACTATCTGTGGATGCATATATATGTTGTTTTTTTTGGTACTGAATTGTCTGCAGCTCAAAAACTTGTTGAACATACAATGTATATAGCAGCATTGTTCTGAAAAACGTTAGTAAGGTGAAGAGGGCATTCGAAAGTTTAATTGGAGCCTAATCAAAAATCAATCAAAGACTAATAGATGACTAATCAAATGACTGATCGAACAAGTCATGAAAATTTTATAAAACACACCATAGCATAGTGACATTTTACATTCCTCCTGCTTAATCGAACAAGTCATGAAAATTTTATAAAACACACCATAGCATAGTGACATTTCACATTCCTCCCATCAAATCTTGCAGCTCTTGTTCTTATTTTCTCGATTTGGGATAATATTCGAAGACCGATTACAAAACATTTATTTTTGATGATGCAAAAGGTTTTCATATATACTTCTGATTTAGTAGTGACCAATTTTGGTAGTAAAAAATGGTGTCATGCTAGTGTTATATCTCATTAAATTAATTTGTGGCATGCTAGAATGAGAATGAAGATAAATTATAAGAAGAAAAAGACAATTGGTTTGGGTACCAAATTTGAATAGGAAACATTTAAATTGCTTAATAGAAATGAAACATGATGGAGATATACGTTGGTTTTAGCAATAAGGTCAAATTGGGTTGTTTCTGTCACATTCATAGAGCTATCTTCACAGAGACTACAACTTGTGTAACCATTTTCTCCACTTTATTTTGAAGCCAATCTGAATCCAAACAACTTGTTTTGCTTAGAATATTAATAGATATAGTGGATGTGCATGGTCTATTTCTTTTTTGGCCGGTTTGTTTGCCTCCATTTGTTTTAAGACCAACAAGGCAATAATAATGCAATTCCATGTAACAAAGAAGTGGTTGCTACTCTGAACTCGGTCGGATGATATTTTTATTCGATTGCAGTAAGATCATACTGAAAAAAAAGTACTATGAATTTTTGAGACCCAATATCCATATTCGAATGTAAAATCGATGATCACAAAATTCGTTATATTAATAATTTTATCTATACTTTATCAAATACTTTAATAATGTAAGGGTTTAAAAAGGATGATACACCTACTTTACCATTGTGCCGACATTGCCACCTACCTAACAGCAACTAAATGTATGGCACACTATTTTTGCTCTTTCCATAAATTTTCTTCTTATAGTTGCACACAAAATTTCACGCACTGAAAACAAGTCAGCCTCACTTCATTTGTAAGAATATGTTTCGATAAATTAATAATATACAATTTGTCGATACAATTAAGGGTGTAAGTAAATTTAGCCTTCTACGAAATGCTTGATTAATTTGATTGCATTTACTTCGATTGAGTTCGGACCGAAAACCCATGAATTATTTCTTCAAATTTATTAGATATATAGTTATATAATACAATTAGCATATAATTTATTTCAATAAAATTATACAAACTAAATTAAGTCGAATCGAATTTAAATGTAATTATATTTTGAAGTTGATGAGGTATGTTCAAATTACCTATTTCATTAATCATATAAAAACCATTTATTCTAAAAATACCTTAAATATATTAGCAGAATTCATGACAGTTTATTTAAGCAATATTAATTTAAAAATTCTACTTACACGTATTAGCAAATCATCTATACAAAAACATTAAATTGAATTTGAGAAGAATAGAAAAGATTCTAGTAAATTTTCTCGCACGTGGTGTTTTGATGATCTTTCTTTATTTTGACACGTGCCGCTGATGTCACAATGTCAATAGGCACGAGCCCATAATACCCAAGTTGGTGGACCACAACTTATTGATTATTTCCTTGGCATGAGGATGTATCAATTATTCACCAAAATTCAATATTTATATTATACATTTAGACCAAAATTGAAATGGCCCGCCTTTTGTTTTTTATATCTTCGCGACTTTATCTATATGTGGATAAGAATATTAATGTTAGTTGAGAGTGCTATAAAAAATTATGATAACACGTTGTAATCACAGTCCATATATAAATTGTTCCTTTGAATATTTATAAAAATAAAAATAAAAATTGCAAAAATCTCTCTATAATTATTTGTTTTTGTAAAAACTCTCCCTCACTCATGATCAAATTTGCACGATCTGTGCAAATTTGTGAAAATTAACGGAAGTGTCACTTAAGTGTTGGACGTTTGAGTTAGCACGTTTAGAGGTGGCATGGGGTCTAGACACGGACCGGACCGATTAAAAGTTGGACCAGACCGGACTCCCAGTTCTTCATTTTAAGAGTCAGAACCGAAACCATTATATGTGGTTCTCGATTCTCCGGTCCCAATTCCGGTTCGGTTTGGATTCGGTCTCCGATTCCGCTTCCAAAGTGTCCACCCCTAAGCACGTTTGAATTAACACTTAAGTGACACTTTCATTAATTTTCACGGATTTGTATAGACAATGCAAAAATAAACATGAGTAAAGGAGAGTTTTTAAAAATTTGAACATGAATGAAGGAGAGTTTTTACAAAAATATAATAAAAGGATAGGCTAATAAAAAAACAGTGAAATAAGAGTTTGTGCAAAATAACATAATTATAAGGAGACCTTTTATAATTTTCTCTTAAAAAAATGTCAATAATGGCATTTGATTATCAAAAAGACTTGGTTTTAGTCCTAAAAAGTCGTCATCATATTTCCAATCAATATCATATTTTTAAAATTTCGTGTGCAATTTGAGTTTTGTTCTGTCATAAAATGTTGACATTAGTTGTAGTCGATGTAGATAGAGGAGTGTGAGTGATTCTTGTCCCACCGTTTATGGCATTACGTAGTTTCATAACATATTGATTATAATATTTAAGAAATAGAGTTATCATAGTCATCTATACATAACAGTAATGACACATTTTGTGTCAACATAGATACACAAAAATGGCTGTGATGCATAGATTCATGCATCTTCACTCAATCATATTGAATGGATCCACATTGGATGCAGCCACAAGTTCATCGATCAGAGGGCAATACAAATGATGACAACATTACATGTTATTTTAATATACATGTCATTTCATGTCGTGTTTGAAATAAATTTTAAACACGTTTCAAATATTTTCATGTTTTGAAAATCAAAATGAGTATGGAGTTTCAAAAGTTAGGAATTCAAAATTAGGTCGGGGTTGAACTGTTATAGAAAACAAGACTCATGTTAGTTTTACTTCATTGTCATTCTTTCATTTGAATTTAAAGTCTGGTATTATTATTGTGTGGGACAAATAGTAGAAAATGGTCAAGTTAGTAAATGTATAATTTGTGATTGTGTCAGCTTGACCTTCGATTTTGAAACACTTAAACTTGACTTAGAATAATGTTAAAAACGTTTGTGTGTTTATATTTAATGAGATATTTCCAACAGTATTTTACAAGCTCAAAACGGAGAAGAGGCGAAAGAGGAATTGAATCTCATATTTCTCTAAGGAAGATGGTATTGTTGAAAAGTTGAGATGTGTACTCATAGTGCTTTCTTCAAAGTCATACGTAACAATATTATCAGTCTTTCTCAAGGTATATAGAGTATACTTCTAAAAAAGTATGGAGGAAAGGCTCTCGCTTGTAGCCGACGCAAAAACAACATAAAATTAAGCTCTGGAAGCTTGTCACGTTTTGATTCGGCTCATGATAATTTCTCTAACAATTTTTTCAAAAGTTCACTAATTCGAAATTAAGACACGTATAAAGCCATTAATAATGCATTTCACTTAAATCAAAATTCATTTATATTTATATAATCATAAGTACTTTTTCCACAAAAGTTTGACTTGTTAAGTTTTTCCTATTCCTCGATGAATTTGTATTCTCATTCCCATAAACGGAAATCTACCATCAGAGTCAGAAAAAAACAAAAACCCTAGATTTTGCCTCTGTCGAAACTCTTCTTTCATAATGCTAGTTTTTTTTACGAACAGTTCGAGTTAACTCACGCTTGTCATTGTATCTTGAGAAACAATTGTCCACAAGGACAACAAACATCTTACGGAAATTGAATTATCGGGCCTCAACAGAAACCTATTTCACACAATCAATTATCGATCATACTCCGAGTTTATTTATATTATGTTTACGTGATTGTTTTATGTTAAACTACTATATTAATAAGATTGATTTTTCAGAATATATTTACTTTTCATTATATTATGAATTTATGCATGTTCAATTTATTTTATAATTATACTTATAAACTAGTTCACACATTTAATATCATCAAAAGAAAATTTTCAGTGTACATGAAATTTTGCAGTGATTGTCAATATTACTTGAATTGCATGATTGGCAATGAACTCTATGAGAAAATGACTCTCATTCTTTTTCAGACAATCTCACTGTATCAGGAAAGATGTGATGGTGACTTTGGATATCAAGTCTCATCAATAGTTTCATTATCATTATGAAAAATTATGTGGGAGAGAACAAATTGTGTAAGTAGATAAGAGGTGCATTATATTTGTGAAATTCTCCACCCAGATAAGGCCTAACCCAGATAAGTTATGTACATTATATTTGGTGAACCGATAAGGGCGTGTTTGTCTCCGCTAAATGACGATTTTAGGACTGCGAGAGTGACATTAGATTTGTAGAAGCATAATTTGAAATATTGATAATCATTTTTTGGCTAAGATGACCGTTTGATGGTCACTTCACTCAAGTCACATTCCTTAACAATTCCAATGGTTTGAAAGTTTATTCGGAATTCCAAATTAGAAAGGATAAATATTTACCACTATTAATGAATACTAATTTTAGTTTATATAGGCATGAGTAAGGGATATGTTTGAAATCTCACGTTTAATTATTTTGAGTCATCCCTACAATATTAATTCTAAATTTCTAGTTGAGTCAGCACCTATTGGTTCAAATTTTAAGAGCAGTCAGATGATTCGGTACTTCTTGATCATATTATATTATATGTTTAATAACATCAAATCATTTATTACATGTGTATCAAACCATAATAATTAATATTTTTAGTATTTTTAGTGACATAAAATATTAAGTCTCGTAAATATATAAGAATATAAGATAGGAAGATATTCTTGTGAGAACGTTAGATTGAAATAGGAAAATAGGAACAGGTGTCAGCCATTGGATGAGATGAGGATCGGTGGAGATTGATGCAGTGGCATATAGGCGTAAATAACTCGAACTTGCAATTTTTTTAGTCTTTTAACATGTCAATTGGGGGTATTTTTGTCTTTTCGTTCTGTTCCACTCCCCATCCCAGCATCTCCACCGAACCTCTTCTTCCTCTCGAAGGGCACCAGCCGTGGATGTTCCTCTCTCCGCCATAGCTCCTCCTCCTGGCTCCGCCTCGTTGCCTGATTTGAAAATTGAGACTCGGTCTCCGGTTCTGTGCTCGCCTTGTAGGGGAAGGAGTTCTTCAACATGAAAGGCTGGGACAACGAGTCGGTCGTCGATTACATCAACGAGGACGAGTTTCACAAGATCTGCTTGCTCGACTGCGATTTCTTCATCAGGAAGCCCCCTGAACCTGACAACGATGTCTACGATTTCTATGAGGTTAGGGATTTTTTGTCGTTGGTAATCGATTTTGTTTCTGCCCTTTCGATTATGTTTGCTCTTGATTTCTAATTTTTGATGAATTTTGTGGATGTTCGTCTATTTGAATATGTGTGTTGAGCGAGATGGATATGACCCTCCCTAACCCCGATTGCTAATTCTCAGCACAAGTCAGCTATGGGTTTTGATGAAATTTGTATTCTTGAGATTTAATTGTCTTTTGTGGTTATTTTTACATATTTTAATTTGGGTTTTGTGGCTTGATCTTGCAGGATACGAAGCTCCTAACTTAAGGTATTGCTACCTGATTCTTTCTTCCAAAGTTTACATTTTAGAGTTGCCAACTGTTCAAATTTTAGCATGTTGTGAATGATTGAATTGGCTTAAGTTTTAAAATAGTTTGGTTTTAGGTTGGTTCAGACTCTTAGTAGTTGCTTTTTTGTCTAAATATGAGTTTATGTGATTGTATACGTAGTTGATTTCCTTGTTTTGATCCTAGAAGATGATGAGTATGTATGTGTGCCAAAGATAAATATAAATTATGATTCTGCAACGTAAGTGTGTCAATTTTGTTTTTCTGCAAGTTGTAACTAAATTATGATTCAGATCGAATAAGTTTTACACAAATGAGGTCTACCCTCTTAAATTTAATCTTGTTCATAAACTGACATTGATGCACTAAACTAAAGAACGTTCCTGATTTTGTGATATTGTCCACATTTGGTCATGACTCAAATATAAATCTTTCATTTTTGGTCTTTATTGTTCATGCTATTGTGTTCTTATCCATATTGGTTATGATTAAATTAAAATATGCCATTTTTGGTCTTAACTATTACTGATAATGTGTTTTTTGTGCAGATTTAGTTATGATTCTATCAAAATCTGCCATTTTTTTAATCTAAATTGGTAATATTGTGATCTTGAACTGTTGCAGGTTAATGACTTTGTGTGCATATCAGAAGAGGCCTACATCAGAGAACAAGTGTTGGTCATGGAGAATGTGATATTGGGGAAGCTCAATTGGTACTTTACCGTGCCTATGCCTTACGTGTTCCTCGTTCGCTACATCAAAGCCTCTCTCCCTCCCGAGAAGGATCATGTATAGTAATTATAGTGTTATTGATATCATTTTCCTTAAAAATGATCTCAAATTGTGACAAAAGTGCTTATAAGTTAACTTTTAACGGTATGGTGTTCTTGATAGCATTTTCCCTAAAAAATAACTAACTTTGTGATAGTGCCTACAAGTAGATTTTTAATGGTGCATAGTGTTCTTGGCAACATTTTCCTTAACAAGGATCTAAAATTATGACGGACTGCTTAGGTTGACTTTTCAATATGGCGCAGTATAGTTCTTCATGGTATTTTCCTTAAAATATAACTGAAATTGTGACAAAATGCTCGGGTTAACTTCCATGGTATTCTCCTAAATTCTTTGGTTGACTTTTAATGGTGTTGATGGTATTTTCCTTGATGAGTGAAAGGGGGTATTTTTTTCGAGAAGGTACTGTGCAACCAGCTAAGTCTTCTATGTGGAAATCTTACCTCAA
>JAYMTP010007468.1:0-10965 GCA_036897365.1 Geranium brycei | reverse complement strand
ATTTATTTGATTGCTCATAGAATGGATGAGAACGACTATGATTTTTTGTTGATTTCTCTGGTCTCTTTAAAATTATGCCTCTAAATCAGTTTTTATTATTTCATAAGGTACTGCGCATCGCGCGGTTCTATAACCTAGTGCACATAATGTGCATTTGATCATCTTGAATACTTATGTTATAAAATTTTCTTTTTCATCTTTAATTTGCATTGATTCAAGAAATATTTTAGTTGAAGAGACCTATAAATACATGGTCATTTCTCTTTTCTTTTCAACTCCTCTCAACAATGCATTCATTTATTGTGCTATTATTTGACTTTTGAATTTAGTATTTGCATTTAAAGTTGAGAATGTCTCATAATTATTAATCCACGGCTTTAAATATTATATGATTTATCATGTATAATTAAGCGATGTTGTAATATTTGTTGACTTGTCTTATTAATTTCCGACTAGTTCCCAATTATTTTTCGACTAGAAAGCCATATATATATATATTCGACCGATTAGTGGGTAACATTTTTATAACACTGGATTGGAATTAAGTAAAGAGTGAAGCAACACACAAATGAGTTACCTAACCTCCTACAACCTGCAAACATTACTGAGAGAACTCATGACAAAGGAGAGGTGATGTGAGAATGGTGGTTCCCATATTCACCATTCCTCTTCCTCCCCGTACACACCCTAGCAAAGGAGGAGGACGAGGAGGAGCGGGGGTTTTATAATTTATCCATATTATTACTTGTCTAATTAAAAAATTTTGCTAATTAATATGAATGGTGAGCTTTGTGTGTATGTCTATATAGAGGATACAAGATATCCAACTAAAATATAAAAAAATGTAATCTATAGTATAATATTTTTGCAAGACAGAGCTATGTACCTCGTTAATAATAAAAGATGTTTCTAGAATTTTGCATTTTTATGCAAAATATATGTATTTTTGTACCAATAAATCAAATAAACTCCCGCTGGCGACCTTCCAACTTCGAGACCGAGAAAGTATTTTAAGGTGCCCAAGTCCTTAATTCGAAATTTGTTATTCAAGTGATTCTTGAGGCGTTGGATGCAGTCATTATCCGTTCCAATGATGATTACATCGTCAACGTATATCAAAACTGCAAAAAATAAGTTGACCTTGCAGAAGCTGAAGAGGGAATGGTTTGCATCAGATGCCTTAAATCTGAGATCCATAATTGATTTTGTAAACTTCTGGTACCAATTTCGGGATGCCTAACGAAGACCGTAAAGTTATTTGTGGAGACGACAAACGCGATTCTCCCCCTCTTTATAAAACCCCTCTAGTATCTTCATGTAGACTTATTTATGCAAGTCTCCATGTAAGAACGCGTTGTTCACATCGAGTTGATAAAGTAGCCAGTTTTTTGTTGCGGCGATCGCAAGGAGGCATCGGACGGTGACCAATTTTGTCATAGGGGCAAAAGTGTCTATGAAATCTACGCCTTCGACCTGAGTGTAGCCCTTCACCACCAATCGGGCTTTGTATCTTTCAATACTTTCATCTGGTTTGTGCTTCACCTTGTATACCCATTTAGAGGCTATGGCACGTTTTCTTGGTGGGAGCTTCACCAAGCACCAAGTTTTGTTGTCCTCTAGTGATCTAATCTCCTGAGCCATCGTTTCTCTCCAGTGGGCATGTTGATTTGCCTGTTTAAAAGTATGTGGCTCATCCGTGATGAAATTGGCCGCTAAAAAGGCAGCGTGAGATGAGAATGTGAAAATCGCTTGTAAGAGATTAAGTTAGTGAGGATGTATCGTCAAGAATGCCGGAGGAGGGGTAGAATGCATGGCGGCAATGTGTAGTCATATCCTGAAAGGCATTTTGACATAGTACGATATCGTTTTCCTTCCCCATTAGGATCATTCGGAGCGGCTTGATTCTGTGGTGTGATGATCGGGGCTCGGCGAGAGGCGTTGTGATTGTTTGACCCTGTGGTGTGATGATCGGTGGGTCGGTGAGAGGTGTTGTGATTCTTTGACTTTGTGGCTCTTCGTCTATTTTAAAGTGAGGTTCTGGAGACGCAAAGGGGGTAACATGACCGTCATTTGTATCAAGATATTTGTCCCCTGGGAAAATATTTTCCCAAAATTGAACGTCTCGTGAGACCGAGACAATTCTAGTTTTCGGGTCGAGTACTCTATAACCCTTTTGTTCCTTCGGGTACCCCAAAAAGATGCACGACCTTGAACGTGAAGAGAATTTGTCGCGGGTTTGTTGGTGAACATAGCATAGGCACCCAAAGCTTCGTAGGTGGTCATAGCTTGGTTTCTTTCCAAACAACATCTCGAAAGGTGTCTTGTTTTCTATTACCGTGAGGGGCATGCAATTGATCAAGTAAGTGGTTGTGAGAACACAGTCGCCCCAAAACGGGACCGGTAGCTTGGCTTGAAATCGAAGTGCCCTAGCGACCTCCAGCAGATGTCGGTGTTTTGTCTCAACTACACATTTTGTTGTGGTGTTCCTGCGCAGCTTGTTTGGTCATTCCCGAGATATTTTAGTGTGCTACTAAGTCATGGTGCTTAAACTCTAAGCCTCCATCTTTTTGTAACGCCTTAACTTGGGTATTGAACTGGCTCTTGACCTAGTGAAAGAAGTTAGGTAAATGTGTTTTTGTCTCGGACTTGTACTTCATCAAGAAGGCCCATATGGCACGGCTGTAGTCATCTACAATGGTTAGAAAATAGTAATAACTAGATATAGATGGTGCGTGATAATTTTCCCAGATATCACAATGTATCAAATCAAAACAAGACGTGTCTGTTTGGCCCTACAGCACGCATAGGGCTAGTCCATTATTATTTAGGTTATATGATATATTTGGAACCAAAGGCAAGCGAGCAATCGGTATATGCCCTAATCGACGGTGCCACAACTTTGCGTCACTTCGTCCACGAGACATCAGCGCCTTCCCCACCGCCGTCGATTCTAGATAGTAGAGTCAATTCCGCATTCTACCTAATCCAATCAGCATTCTCGATCGTGGGTTCTGTATTATGCAACAATCCGAATAAAAGATTAGTGCACAGTCAAGATCACGAGTCATCTGACTCACTGACATTAAATTAAATCAAAATTATGGAATGTAGAGCACTCTTTTAAGCGATAAATTATTCGTGATGTCCACGTTTTCCCCTGCATCGATAGGTATGGTATCACCATTAGTTATTTCGACTGGTGATATGTTTGAAATTGGGTTAATATTGACTGAGGTACCACGATCGCACGTGATATGATCCGTGGCACCCGAGTCTATAATCCAAAAGGGCCGAGTATTACCAAGGAATGCATCATTGGTTGAGGTGCCTGCAAAAATGATTGTCGGGTAATTTGTTTGTGGGCTTCAGGAAGTCATAAAGATGGCTTCTTTGGGCTGAGGAAAGCTAGCCCGCAAGCATCTCCAGGTTCAGCTCGGGTTGGTGCTGCCAGGAACTCACCAATTGGGTTTAATTTTTCTTAGGCCCAGTTGTTGCATTGATTTGCTGATTGGGCCAGGCTGATTGGGCCAGGCCGATCGGCCCAATTCTCCTCCAATATTAGGCACGTCTTGTAAGTCAGATTACAGAGTCTCAAAATTAGGTCGTCGCTCTGTTATTTCCATCGCCGCCGTTCCTCCTTGCCCATTGCGTCTACCTCCTCGCGTCGCTGAGTTCCTTCCTCGATCTCTTGGTTTGCTCCGGGTAGCCAATTATGGCATAACAGTTACTCACCTCATGGCCGATTTTTCCACAGTTGCTGCATCGCCTCGTCCCTCCGGTTCTTTGTGCGGCCATCACCGATGCGTCCACCAGTGTTCCCCTCATTGCAAAGACCGATTGTTGGGTCTCCCCCTGGGAGGAGACAATAAAGGCTTTGCCAAGACCGGGCAGTAGTTTGAGGTTAAGGATTTGGGACCGAACTGTTATGAACGAGTCGTCCAGTCCCATCACGATATCGAACACCATGTCTTCATCACGTTGGCCCATTCCACAGGTGCACTTCTTGCACGTACATGTCGGAACCGATCACAGCCCTTGCATCTCGTCCCATGTATTTTTCAGTTTTGCATAGTAGGTTGAAATTGCATTTCTGTCTTGTTGCAATGACGTGATTTTTTGTCGAAGCACATACTCGGGGTGCAATTCCCTGAGTGAATTGCTGCTCCAGGTCCAGCCATATCTCCCTTGTCGTCTCCAGGTGTACGGCTCCGTCTTGCAGATCATTCGACAGCGAATTGATCAGCTACACCTTTACGAGTGCATTGCACTGTATTCAGATGTCTAGACTTTCTGCTTTGTCTTCTGGCTTTAGGATAGATCCATCCACAAAACCCAATTTTCTTTTGTAAAGGAGGGCATTTTGAATCTTATGGCGCCATGAGATATAATTATCTCCAGAATCGCTCAAGGGTTTCTTATTTGGTACCATGTTAATAATGGAAAAATAAGAGACGGAGAAGAATGTTCTCGGATGATTTTATTGATTATGCGATGTCCCATTTATACAAGTCTACAAGGTGTCTACAAAGGGTACAAGTCTACGAGGTGTCTACAAAGGGAAACTAATTACATATTTAATATAGGGGATGCACTCAGCTATAAATGGATGCTTATATATAAATATAGAAATAAATCACATTTACTGGATGTAATTAATTGATGGTCCAAATTCTTTTATGATTTGATTAATTAAAAATCAATTAAATCAATTAAAAGGGTATTGTGGTCATTTTGTTTGATTCCAACAATCTATAATATGCATTAAAATAGAAAATTGAGAAATAAATATCCAGGATTTTAGAGATTTGAATTTGTGATAAATATTCAGAAAAATCTTATCAAAATTAAGGAGTAGAGTCCAAATTCGAACTATGCTACTTAATTAAATGATGAAGTGCAACACTTAATTAAATTTAAACTCTGATACAGATGGAAACATTGAATATGTAAACTAAAGAAATGGAATAACAAAAATGTACTCATGGAAGTAAGTACAAATTATTTCATGGTTTCATGAAGGGTGAAACCATGAAATGAAATAATGAGATTATGTGCAAATGAAATCATGGAATTTGCACATAATCTCATGATTCTATTGATTCCATGATCCATTTCACGATTCTATTGATTCTATGATCCATTTCACGATTCAAATGATTCCATGATTCCATTTCACAATTTTAATAATTCCATAATTCTATTTTGTACAAAATCACATAATTTCATGTTTTCATTTTGTAGGGATGAAAACATGTAACATGATATGAAATGGAAATAAGAAATTGTAATTACATATGAATGGACCTGAATTCATAGGATTACATACTAATGGAATCAATGTAGAATCCTTCTTCGGCTAAGACCTTGTTAATTGTCCACGTTCGTCCATAGCCTGCTCCCCAACCCCCCTCCTGTTCTGCCCGTTCCGCACAACATTTTGTAAAAAGGTGCTATCTTGTGAATCAGGTCTTTCACTTTCGGGCAAATGTGGTGTGGGATCATTCACTGCTATGAAATCATAACAAAAGTGAGTGAATATTTTATTGCAAACCGTACTAATAAGTCAGTATTATTGTGTGATGGAAACATGAAGTGAGCACTACATTTGAGTAGAGAGAAGGGATTTAGGAAACTTAACACGGGAAATAACAGGGCATGGACAACTAACATTGTTATGCAATATTGGGATCATAGAAACATAGAATGAAACATCTTTAGAACATGGATTATCTAAACCTGGAATAATCATGAAATTATGTAACTAATTACATATCTTATGTAAGCAAATGCATATGGTAAAATGGAATAATAAAGATAGTCTCTGCCGATTATGCCAAGATGGAATGATGGAATCATGGAGCGTACATAAATGGTGGAATCATGGAATAATTTTGATAAGGGAATTTTGAGCTAAGGTGAGATGGAACAATGGAATATATGACAGCAGTTAACATATAATGGAAGATGGAACAATGGAATATATGACAACAATTGACATACAATGGATGTAATTACAGATCTCAACTCTTGCACAGACAAAATGCATCACATGAATTACAAGTGCAGTACAATGGATAATAGCTCTGTACCAATTGCAAGGAGAGCCAACTATACTGAAATACACAAGAAATGCCAGAACTGAACTAAAAATGGGAGATTCGAAGCCCAAGCATTGGGGTAATACACAACATATAACAAACAGATGAAATCAAGCAACTGTTCAAGAAAGATTCCTAAAAAATCATAAGTGAACAAGACATGCATGTCAAACAAAGACAGATCGAAAACAAAACAGACGTAACCTAACAAAGTTCAGTGAAAAATCGTCACTGGAACATCGACAGTCAATCGAGACATGCAGATCAATAAAAAAGAAAGGGAAAAACAGCAGATCAACAAAAAAGACAAGGAAAAACAATCAACCATTCTCACCTTGCTTTCTAGTACTCGGCAAGTTGAGGATCCTCTGCGACTTTCGCTTTGTTGGTGCCATTGGTGAAGATCGACAAAAAAAAACGAGACTAAATCACTGAATCCGACGTGAGAGTCTGAATATGGGTAGCGTTTGAAGATTCAGGAAAAAAGGATTGATAGGATTTGAAACTTCTCTGAAAAAGGAAAGAATCAATTTTTTCTGGAAGCACACTAAATCAGGAATCGAGCGTGATTCAAATTTCCAAGCAAGGTACAAATACTGAATTACCTCCATGTCCATTGATCAGTGAGATGAAAGGGCTTAAAAATATACATATTTACGGCGTGTGCCACTACTAATTAAAATTGATCTGTACCGTATTTTTTTCAATCTAATGGTCCATATGTATTTGTATATTTGTACCTGACATTATGATTTGTAGCCAAATTGATCCCTTTAATATAGAGGGAAATATGCACATGAATTATGCACGAATGTTTACCAAAATCATGGGACCAAATCAAGGATGATTTGCCCAATCTTTGACTTCGTGTATTCAATTTCTGATTTTGCGTGTCCCTTGTCAACACCATTTCTAACCATCTGCTACTGTTGTTAATGCAATATATATCTTCCATGAAACTCACGGTATTACAAAAAGCTTTGTTAATTGACGGCCGAAGAATGAATCATCTGAATCGTAGCCAAGCCCAAGAAAGTCTCAGCATCTGCTTTTAAATACTATTCGAGCCATCCAAGCTTTTAACATCTAAACTTTAATGAATATGTATAACAAAAAGTAAACAAATTGAATTGTATTGTATTAAGCTGAATTCGAACTCAAGCCGAAGTTATATATGCATCAATGAATTGAAATTGTCAATTGTTGGAATGCACTGAATCATATCAAAACCCATTTTGATTAACCAGTACGATAGTTGTGACGACAAACTGGTCGAAAAGCTCACTCATTCGGGTACTATTTTGTCGATGGTTGCATCACGACGAACCATTTGACAAAATTGAAGGTTACAATATGGGAATTAACTTAAACTTATTGGTTATTAACTATCCTATTTCATGTCAGCTTAAGTTTCATATTTTCATTTCTTATTCGGAAATGAGTAGTATTTTAAATATTAAACTAACGTAACCTAACATGGTATCAAGGAACAATTTGAACAGCTTGATGGATGTAATCGACGCGTTGTGGGCGAACCACATAAAATTCTTGATGTTCTCGTTATTCCTTTACTATTCTGGTTATTAATTTCCATTTGGTCCCCTTTTGGGTTTCAGATATTGGGATAAAAAACAATTACAGTTACTAGAACCTGTTATAATGATAAATTTCGGGAGTTAGAGAGAGAGCTGTGGTCATGTTTAGCGAATATAGAAATTTAAGCCTAAGGTTCAGCTTAATATAATTTTAATAATTTGTATGCTGCTTAACCGAATTGTTGAGTCAAGTCCGAACGTAGATTGTGTTTATTTCAGATAAATTTGTAGAGTTGAGTTGTGTTGTCAATGGATTCTCTAAAACCGTCTCTCTTATTGCTCATAAAAATAGAAAATGACATTTCCTTCATAAGAAACAAATAAAAAGAGGGTTTATTTGAGTGAATCTGCTTTAGGCTTATGGTCACAGCACATAGCAGTACTTTTAATGTTTCAGCATATGGTTAGAAACAATACTATGAGCAAGAAAATCTGCCATACTATTAAAAAATATCAAACAATCAATGTTATTGTGCACTAGGCATGCATATCCTACATTTTGGTATGCAACTTGTAGCTCATGACCTACTGTCTAGATGTTTCAATCTACAAAACCATATAACATACTTGCCCTCCCCAATAAACAGAAACATAGATAAAAATGGTCTATTTTATTCCTCATCGATACGATACAGCAACTAAATTCATCACATGACATGGGATCACAACGAATAATAGAACTATGACAAATGTGAGCAATTCCAGATTTACACACAAAAAACCAATATTATCACACTAAACCAAAAGCCTAAAAGAATTTCTTGAATACTGGAATGGAATCTCTTGTACAGATGGAAGGAGTTAGGGAACATACTCAGTTTCAAGGACTGGTTGTGTTCGGATGACCGTTGCTGCCGGTGCTTTGGTATCTCCAACTGAAGTCATCTGCAGGGCTTCCCCCACCTCCGCTGCTTTTTCCATTCCCTGCATTTTCTCCCTTTGCTTGCACTTTTGTGCCCATAAAATCACAAATACCAACAATACCAATAACACTAGTCCTCCCAATACCGAACCAACAATCATCCAAACTTTTGATTTGTTTTTCTTCTTTCCTCCTCCATTTGGTCTTGGAGAAGGAGAAGGAACAGACTCAATCACTATGGCGAAATGACCCAGTTGGATGGTTGAGCATACGTTGCCTGATGCAACATTGCTGAAATTGGCCGTACCCTGTGAATCAAACAAAACACACCTTGGTGTAGACCCATCTGGGGCAAATTTCACATCTGTGAATCTGATTGATATAGGATCACCCGACGCTCTAATACTCAGCTCCTCTAAATTAGTGGCTGATAAGTCAAAAGCATCATACGCCAGAAGACCCAGCACTGGAGATAAATATGTGTATCCAGGCAATGGATAATACGCTGAAGACCAGTTGCCTACATTCTGATACACCAAGACAAGCCTCTCAACATACGGGCTCAAATTAATTCCCATTGGTAATCGGAACTCTTTGTAGGCCTCAAAACCCCGAATCCTTAAGCTTCCACTCCTAAGCCTCAACGCAGAAATCTTGATTCCAGTCAAATTGGAGGGAACTGTCCCGTCGTATGGTACGCCAGTCTTTGGTCGAACAAAAGCCCTGTAAGCGTAGTGTTGGAGAAGAGCATCGAGAGCGCTTGCTGAAGTAGACTGAGCCAGGAGATCCGGCAACCAGAAGAGCCATAAAAGAGGAAGAAGCATCATGAGACTTGGGCGAAGCCCCATAGATGCCCTGGAATGTCACAATGGGTGCCGGCTGATTAAAAGCAGCAGCCAACCCTACAAAACTATTATAACACACACCTCACTGATCCAAAAACCAACAAGGAAAGCTTTAAATTGGCAATATAAGGCAAAAAGGAATAACTGGCATCATTGGAAGCACCTTCATATGATAATGGGAGGTGGATAAAGGAAATATGATATTCCAATGGTAATATAAAAGCAGCTTTCAAGTTTTAATTAAACCCTTGTTTTCTCTTTAAACGAGAATCTTTGTTGAAGAAGCTGACTCTGAATCTGAAGAATCACAACAACACTCAAAATTGAGGAATCTAGGCAACATTGTATCTCACACGCACACTCCCTTTTCTCTTCTCTCACACAGTCAAAAGGAATTTAATAGCTCAAATCTTGAGCATTTTTTGTAAATCGAAATTGAGATAGAGAAATTGAACACCCAAAAAAACAAGTAAAAACCGACAGATTCAGTTGTCAGTAAGTAAAAGAAGAAGTACCTGATAAATGAGCCAAAACCCAAATCCCAGCAAATCTTGTTCGACAAAATCCGAGGTCGGAGAAAGGAGAAAATGGGTTGTTGGGTCGGAAGTGGAGTGGCGGCAGGAGCATTATTCACATTTTGTTGTTTGTCGAGGAAGGAGGAGCAACTGGTTATGGTTGCGGTGAACAAGACTGAGCAGCTGAGCTGAGCCCTACTGGCAAATGCCAAATGCTCTGCGATTGTGAATCCTGAATTCAGATAATTAATATAAAATTTGACACTCTTTTGAACGCAATCATCTGATAACTTCGTTGATATTCGTAAATTAATTAATTCAAGTTTATCACCATAAACCGATAACTTAATCAAACCTTATAGGCAAGTTTAAAATTAATTAATAATAAAAAATGTTTGACCAATTTTACTTTTTTTAAAAAAAAAACACGAATATTATTAAGCAACTAACTCGGCATTACGCCAGACAGCTAAAGCAACATATGGTGGGACAGACCCCACACCGTAATCCCAGCTACGCGTACATGACTAGTTTATGAGTCACAAAATTACAAGAGCGATGAGCAAAATAAATAAAAACACATGTCCCAGAAGTGGACAGTACGCAACACTTATCGCTAATGATATCTCCAAAGATGTTCAACTCGACCTGTTTAGCATTATGGATAGAGAAACCACGTGATCCCGCTGCAGAATGCTTTAACCCGGGCTCCACGATAACCCCGGAGACCAATCGACTCAAACTAGATAGCATCATGTAGAGCCACGACCTCCACCTCATACGGATGGAGAAACCCCGTAATCTTACTACAGACCACATTAAACCAGCTTTCTCAATCAACCCTACGATCAATATGGGAGTCGCGAATCTTTAGTAATCCAAGTCCTCCAAGTTCTTTGTGCTTACCAGGATCGGCCCATCGACGCCAGAGAACCCCTGATCCCTCCCAGTACCGAGCCCAATGGGACATCCCGAGAACGTATTGAAGCTTAAGAAAACCAAGACCCCCTAGTTCAATATGCTTACATAAATCTGCCCATCGATGCCAGA